>JASDQU010010998.1:139647-161522 GCA_032191745.1 Picea mariana | reverse complement strand
AGGACTTCTTGTAAGTCTTTCACCTTTCTTCTTCCCCTTCTTTACCGCCTCAGGCGAAGGACCACCTGTGGTGCGGGTAGTCTCTGCCTCGTGCTGAGCTACCAAAGAGGCTGTAACCGGCTTCACAGCCGGATAGGTCGGATCTGTCCCTAAGGACAGATTTTGCTTATAACACCACTCTATCCTATCCCCTTATTGTCTTGACTTCACAATGTTGGATTTCATCACCAACAAGTGGCTTTGAAATAAGAAGGTTTGTTTTCCTGGTTTGATTTCTAGATTTTATTAGCGAGTGTTGTTTGTTTACGTAGTTGGCCATATATTTTTTTCGTAAAATATTTGGTTCGGCCAACATGGACCCTCCAAGACATTCACGTAGGATGCAAGGGCTATTCTTGGAATACTTGGAGGGTTGTCAAACTTTTTCTAATAATCCATCGGAGGGATCTCCTCAACAGAGCGAGGTCCAGAGAGGAAGGTTTCTCCTCTTTAGAAAGTTTCTGAATTATTTTCGATTCTCTAGAGGATTTTCGCATACCTCCTGGATAAGAGAGACATATTCTCTGACTGAATTCATCAGGAGAACTTGTTGTTGACACTTTTGGAATACCAATCGAACCCCATACTGGCCCTGGAGCCGAGAATCCCCTTTGGACTACCGACATATTTAGAAGTCTGCCTCACATGGTGCGATACCTTTACGACTTAGGGGCAGGTGCTGATATACCTGTCGTCTCCCAAATTCCTGAAACGTCTATTACCTACATGATACCCTTAGATCATTTTTCTCGTACAAATAGCAACATCACCGTCATTCCAGGCACATAGTCAGTTGGTCCTAGCTCAACTTTCTCTCTCTAGATGGCCCATTCTAATATGGTCCCACACGTTACGACTATTCTTACTAGGAATGTGGTGATTAACCAAGCTCCCATTGACACACCACTCTCGTCTAGACCTATCCTGTCACTCCCTCCTAGGTATCACGCCTTGAATCCTTCCACTGCCATCCCTACCCAGATTCCATCCAGAGTTTCTAGAATTTTTGTTCCACCTGGGTACAATGTTGCTACCGATTTTGTTCCTACACCTTCCCAAGTCTGCTCTAGAGGGTCTTATCCACCTTTTCCCGGGGGATCTGGCCCTACTGGCTCCAATCCAATTGGAAGCACCCATCATCTGTTCACCTCTGGTTATCAGATTCTCGTTGGGGGGCAATCTAATGTTGGGGGGTATCCTCTACTTGGAGGACAACCTCAGGTTGGACTCTATAACCCACTGTATGGACATAATACATCTGGATCACTAGCCCACCCTTGTAACCTCCTTGCCCAAGCAAATCTACAATCATCTGGGGAGAAACAACCTCACGTCAACTTTTTTGTACCCCCTCACTCCAGCCAACTGTATCCTAGTTCTCTAAATCCTACTTGGGGCCCACACGTTCACTCTAGTGTCCCTTTTCAAGGGAATATTTCCAACCAACCCAAACCTATGGGCTACATGCCTCCACATCCATGTCCGAATTTATCAGGAAATTCAACTTACATGCAGACTGCTTACGATCCTACTGGTATACCGATGAGACTTCCTCCCCAAAGTCATCAGTACCCTCAAGTGAATTGATAGTTTCCCTTTTTAGCCACTTTGGATTTACCCGACTTGTCTAGAATCTTGAATGATCTTATCATACATTCTCCCCATTGGCCCGTTATACCAGCCAAGCTACCATCTGACATTCCCAAATTTGATGGTAAACCGAGAGAAGACCCAAACAACCATGTTATGAATTTTCAACTTTGGTGCTCGTCCAACTCTTTGATGGAAGACTCCATTCGGTTACGACTCTTCCAACGAACTCTCATGGGTTCGGCTGCAAAGTGGTACATAGAATTACCGTGAGGCTTCTTTAACGACTTCAACACCCTCGCCATGGATTTTCTCACACATTACCAATTGTCCATCCGCTATGAGACAAGAAATGAGATTTTGAGTTCCTTTAAGCAATCTTCGACCACTCATATTTCTGATCACATCCATGAGTGGAGACGAAGACGATGTTTGATCAAACTCGACCTTCCAGATCAATTATTGGCTGAATGGTTCACCAAATCATTCGTCAATAAAATCTCTCGTGATATTTCCATGGGGGGAGTTGTCACTGAAGAGCAGGCGATTAGTCATGCTCAATACCTAGACCTTGTTTATTTGCAAACATGCACTCTTTATGACTTACTCCTTGATGCTCCTCTCCCTTCTACCACCTCTACCTCAACAACCCCAACAACTTCTCATGTTGTTGATGGTGTGATTGGCACTTTCCACACTAGCGCTAAATCCACATCAGCCACTCACACCAATCCTAAATCTCCTGCTTCTAATGTTCAAAGTGCTCCGACTCCTACTCCTTCCACCGATAAAACTTCTGAGGTTAACTCCGTTCAATCCACCCCTTCCGGCAAAAATAAATGTAAAAAAGGAAAGGGTAAGAATAAGGAGGATAGAAATAATAATCCACAATCCGATAAACCCAAGACACAGTCTACTAATGATAAGGATAAGCGTAAACCTCGATATCCTTACCTTATCTATGGTAATGATCACTACACCGAAGATTGTCCAAGATGCGCTGAGGTCACTAAGTTCCTTCAAGGGACCGAAAAGCCTCCCACACCTGTCGTTTCTTCACAACCTTTCCCTTCTCAAAAACAGGCCCAATTGGTCATTCATGACCAAACCTCTCCTTCCACCACTTCATATTTCCTTATGTGTACTGGTAATTCTACCAAGAACGATGTTTCCATCACCACTCAAGCCAAATATTATTCTCCTTCAAAATAAAAAGTTGACGATTTACCACCTTCATTGGTTCAACCGCCTCCTTCAACTTCACCTCCCAATGGTCCTCTTCATCTCGAATGACCGGGTCCTAATATAGTTCTCCACCCTCCTCCAAAGGGCGTTGTTCAGAAGTTTGCCTTCAATCCTCATTAACGTGTTGCTCAAAACTACATCATTGTAGAAGATCTTGCGCAAGCACCCTCTGCGATGTCAACTCTCGAAGTCCTTCAAAGTTGTCTCACTCAACATAATACACTATTAAAGGCCATCAGTGGAATTGATTCCACAGATATGAATTTGATAATCTTTGAGCTATAATATCACATTCCAAGGCTACCTCCTCAGTTAGCATTTCAGATTCAAGTTGTTGTTGAGAACAAGAATATCTGTAGAACCGTTATTGACAAGGGTGCCTCGACATGTGTTATGTCCATTGCTTGTTGGAAAGCCATCGACCCTCCTCCCCTCACTGAATCACACAATACACTTAAGGCTTTCAATGGTTATGGTTTTAAACCCTACAATGTTCTTCCCTCGTTGTCTATTACGTTGGAAGGAAAATTAGTCAACGTTGGGGTTGAGGTCTTTGATGCGCCTCTTGACTATAACCTCTTACTTGGCCATAGCTGGATCGATTCCATGCATGCCGTCGTGTCAACCCTTTTCCGTGTGTTACGTTTCCCACATCAAGGAAAATTCGTTACGGTTGACCAACTGGTCTTTTTCAATTCCGATTCCTGTACTAGCAATGTACCCTTTATCTCAAAGACACCTCTTGGGTACGAGAATGTCAGGGTGGGTCTCCTAAAATATTCCACTTTGATGGGCACCTTCCCCATACCACCACCCGATGTTCCACCTCCTTTTTTCGCCTCAATCAACATGATTTCCACCTCCGTCTGCAAAACCCCCGCGTCTCATGACCCATGTATAGTACCTGATCCCAGTGATTATCTTTGCTATGGAGAAAAAATGCCTTTAAGTATGGTTGAATCCTCTTATCAAGCCATTCAATCAACAACCCCTTCTACTCCCTCTCTTGGTGATTCATCTCCTGATCTATTTCACATCATCTTTCCTATGGATGAGATGGTCATGTCAGTTATGTCCATGGAAGACACCCCATGGGACGATGGACATCATCATTCCATTCTCTTCCTCGAGCAACACACTATCGAGAGTGACCAACGGATTTCGACTCCATCGACCGTTGTTGTCATTTCCTCTATTCCCGAGTCAACACATGATGTGCTTTATAAAGGGAACTTGAGCAACATTTCACCCACCATTCCTCTTGACATATCCATTAAACCTGGAGTCGTAAAAAATGTTCACATCGGAGCCGCATGTTCTGATGATGAAGTCGTCACTTATAAAGCTATCTTTCAAGAATTCTGTGACATTTTCACTTGGAGCTACGAAGAGATGTCGTGTATTGATACCGATATTGTTGTGCATGAAATTAAGACCTACTTGGATGCTAAACCCATTCGACAGAGACTTCGCTCGATCCAATCTCGTAAAGCAGCTGCTATTAAGCTCGAAGTGGAAAAACTTCTTAAGGCTTTCTTTATCTATCCTGTGGCTTTAACCGATTGGGTCTCTAATCTAGTTCCGAATAATAAAAAATAAGGCACAATCCGTGTATGTGTCAATTATAGGGATATTAATAAAGCTTGTCCCAAGGACAATTACCCAACCCCCTTCATCAACCAGATCATCGACAATTGCATCGGGAGTGAAATATTCTCTTTAATGGGCGGTTTCTCCAGTTATAATCATATTAATATTTTTCCCGTGGATCAACACAAGATTGCTTTCATTTTTCCTTGGGGTACCTTTACCTACTGGAAACTACCTTTCAGTCTAAAGAACGCTGGTGTGAATTTTCAACGCACCATGTCTTATGCTTTTCACGATATCAAGCACATCATACAACCGTATCTTGATGATCTACCGATGCATTCCATGCATCGCCAAGCTCACCCGATCCATCTCCGAGCCATTTTCATCCACTGTTGTTACTATCGTATACGTTTAAACCCACACAAATTTGTTTTTTGTGTGGAGTCTGACCAACTTCTGGGTGTTATTGTGTCACTTCATGGAATTAGGGTAGATCCTTTGAAGGTTGAGGCTATCCTTAATCTACCTCCTCCTTCCACACTACTCCAACTCCAAAGTTTGCAAGGGAAGGAATTTTTTTTGCGTCGATTCATCCCCAATTACGTTGAGTTAACATTAGGTTTTACTCGACTATTGAAGAATGGTTACGAGTTCGTATGGGACAAGACTTCCAAAAAAGACTTCGAATCTTTGAAACTCGCCCTAATCTACACCACTGCTTTTCCCACCCGATTATAGTCGAGACTATTTCCTCTACCTTGTCGCTTCGGACTCTACCATTGCCATGGTTTTAGTCCAAGAAGATGATTCACACGATGAAAATGTAATTTATTATTTGAGTCAGAGTCTCACGACTATCGAAGACAAATACCTACATGTGGAAAAACTGGCCTTGGAAGCTGTTCAAGCTGTCCAACATTTCCGTCATTATATCCTATTATGAAGGACCACTATTATTTCCGATTGCAACCCTATGCAACACATCCTTACTCGCCAATTGCTAGGGGGAAAGTATTCCAAATGGGTAGTGATTCTCTAGGAGTTCGACTTAGAGTTTGAATGCTCTAAGTCTAAGAAATCATTGGTTTTCGCCAAACTGATATGTGACGTTCCCTCCACTGAGACAAAAAATGTGGCGAAGGATTCCTTGCCCGATGAATCCATTTTTCTAATTAGTTCTGATGACACTTGGTAGGGAGATATTATCATCTATCTCTAGACTCAAACTTTTTGACCCGACCTTTCTAGCATAGACCGTCGTTGTATATGATATCAAGCCCGTCAATACATAATTCTCGGTGACACTCTTTATCGCCGTGGTGTTGACTCAATTTTCCAATGATGTCTCACCTACGATGAGGTTGATAAATATTTGAATGACTTCCACTCTGGAGCATGTGGTGGTCACATTTCTGGGTATGCCACTACCCAAAATATCCTACGAGCAGGGTACTTCTGGCCTTCTTTGTTTAAATACTATATTACTACTGTCCAGAAGTGTCATGCTTGTCAAACGTATAGTAACAAGATAAGATCTCATCCTTCTCCTTTACACCCTGTAGTTTCCGTTGGTCCTTTCGCAAAGTGGGGCATTGAATTCATGACATGTAACCCTCACTCAGCTGGAGGGCATGGATACATCATCGTTGTCGTGGATTATTTCACTAAATGGGCCAAGGTGATGCCTACATTCGATAATACCGGAAAAACTGCAACCCCGTTCATATTCAATCATATCATCACTCGATTTGGAATCCCGCAAGCTATCATCACTGATCATGGTAGCCATTTTCAAAATTTCATGATGTTCGAGATTACTAAAAATTTGGGTCTTTGGCATGAAGAATCAACCCCCTATTACCCACAAGCCAATGGCCAGATTTAAGCGATAAACATATTTCTTATCACTATGCTTCGACGGATAATAGGAATTCATAAGACAAGTTGGCACACAATGTTGTTTTAAACATTATGGGCCTATCGGACATCCGTGAAGTCTACCACGATATTTATGCCTTTCCAATTAGTGTATGGTATCGAAGTTGTCCTGCCGATTGAATGTGAGATGCCAACTTTGAAGCTAGTTGTTGAACTTCTTCCAAACACCTCTGCCGAAGAGGAACATCTATTGTACCTAATGCAATTAGATGAAACCCACCATGATGCTACCCTGGTTATTGAAACTCAGAAAAAGTGTGTCAAAGCCCAATATGACAAACATGTCAAGCCACGTGTTTTCTCTGAAGGTGATCTAGTTCTCCTCAACGAACAAGATCGTGATTTACTAGGGGCCGAAAAATTCAAGGCTATGTGGCGAGGCCCTTATATCGTCAAACGAGTGTTGGAGAAGGGAGATTATGAGTTAGTGGATTATGATGGCATTCCTTTGAGTGAACCCAAAAATGGGCTTTACTTGAAGAAGTACTATGCTTAGGTTATTTTTGCATCAATGCTTGTATTTTTAGTGTATCATTCTCTTTTGTTCTTTTTCGTTATTTGGTTTTGACCCCCAAGTGCTTACCTTGCATTGTGCTTGGTTTCCAGATGTCAGTGTATTCGCTACCCTACATTGGCTTCACCGATGGCGCTAGTCATAGTACTCAGAACTTAGCATCTGCTGCTTGGGAAATCTACGCACCTACAAATGAATTAATCAGTCTACATGGTGTCTGCCTCGGTCGTGTAACTAACAATATCGCGGAGTATAGTGTAGTCATAAAATTGTTGATCGACGTTATTTCACTTGGAATCCATCACCTTTTCGTATGACTCGATTCACAGCTAGTAGTACTACAGTTAAGTAATGTTTATGCTATCCAGAGTCCTACTTTGTTAAGGGTATATTTATGAATTCTCCTCTTGGAACGTCATTTTGATTATATTGAATATCAACACCTTCCTATATGTATAAATACATTAACAGATGCATTAGCTAATTATGTGTTAGACAGACATTTGAGACATTTATAAATCCAATCACATTTTGTATATAAAGAAAAAGTAAGCTGATAAAACCCTCACGTATATATAACGATAATTTTTTTTTTACAAAAAAGTGTTTTTGTCCGAAGACCAAGATATCAAAATTTGAAGCACATGGATTCATATACAAAATAACATCAAGGATGCTACTCACGTTAACACACAACTATTCGTGCTACCCTATAGAGCAATCGACTAATAGAACCAGATACACCTACAGTATGGGACTGATATCGTCTCGGGATCTCGTGGATAGAGATATTCGGGACATCTGCTGTCAACCCCTCCAGGTTCTGCTCGATCGCCTCATAGTCACCAGCATCCCATCCTGCTACCTCTACTGCTTCCCCTCATCTCTAAATGGGATATGTACCTGGAGGCCGGTGAGGTGCTACATCTGTATTGTCCAAGAGTTTTTGATTAGTCCTCGGATTAAAAACATAAAAAACATTTCATATTTCAAAATTTACAAAAAACATTATAAAAACAAAAAGTGCACTTCCTACCTAAGTTCCCCCATTGAGAACCCTTGAGTAGAACCAAGTTTAGGTTGCCTCTGAAATTAAAACTGGCATAGGCATAGTCATGTACCATCAATAGCTGAGGCCTCAGCCAATCAAAGAACACATCTTTATATTTAACAATGGGGCTCGCCACATGCCAAGCCATGAGGTCACACCATCTTTTCATCCTTGGATCCCATGGGGTCGGTAAGCCCCACTCTACTTGTAAGTGAAAATGAGGAACCCTATCGAGGAAGAAGGACACTAAAAAGGATCCGTATCCGAATTGCTTCAGGTCACCTCTCTTACACTTTGTCAGTTGTTTCTTCATACTGAGAAGAACACCGTCATACCAGTTGAATACATGGGGATCCGTGCACTCCATTGCATACTGTAAGTAACTCTGGAGGGCCATGTGAGGAGATGCACTCCCCTCCATATGTGAAATAGTGAACACAATAGTCCATAGGGGTAAATATCAGACACCCCTAATGGAAACCTTTCCCTTACATCCCTCGACATTGGGATCACAATACCGATGGACATACTCACTCATCGGTAAACTGCCCCCTTTGTCGCCTGCCAAAGTCACATGGGATCCATGATGTGATAACCCTGTCAAAAAATAGATATATTCGATATCTAGGGTGAGAGTGTGCACTCTCACATGGAACACCTGCTGATCCGCATCCCACATGTGGACCAAGTACTCAAACAACCTCAGTTGGGCCCTCATGCTCTGGATCTTAAAGAATTTCAGAAGCCCGCATTGTCGGAGGGCATTAAATGTGCCTAGGTCATTCCCGACAATGAGATCATCATCCTCATGTTCTATCTCCCTCCACTCCAACATTTTGACAATTGAAAACCTGCATAAGATCCATAGGGAGAAGTCAACATCTTTTTTTCACTTCCTTGGAAATTTTTATTGGTTAAACGCATCTAAAGAAATTTTGATTTTCGCCCGCCGTAGGTGAATCTTTATGTGCAGTGCAGAACTTCTGCAGGTGAACCAAAGGCCACCTATGGAAAGCTATGGTTTCCACAGGGCCCGATATACGCCACCTGCGGTGGCCCCTCTGTGCACCTACCAACCTAAAATCCGACTCAAACACTATTTTTTAACCAGTGAAAAAGAAAATTAATCCATGGAAAAGACAGAGGACCAGGAAATTACCTTTCTAGCGTAAGATGTTTGTCGAATGGTCGCCCGTATATCCCACAATCGACAGAGGAAGTTTGAGGAAAAAAGGGGTTTTCACCTTATTTATTCACTTTTTACTTTTTCTATTGAATTTTTCTATTATTTTATTCATTTTTACCTAAAACCTAATGTTCTAATGGTATTGCCAGTGTTGTATTTTTTCGCAGATGAATGATCTTGGAGCCTGAACGATGAAATACAAATACTTTTCTTAATTTGTTTTTACGTTTGTCACATGTACAAATACTTTTTAGGTTTTTCAGGAAAAACCTCGAGCTCAGTCTTTGTTCGTTCTTGCGCTCGTAAATCAATGAGAACGAAACCGAGTATACTTTTGTCATCTTTTCGTACTCGTCATGGTGACACGAAAAATGAAACTCATGGAGTATCCTTTAAGCTCTTTTCACACTTCGTAAAAATGAAAAGATTACCGAGTGACCTTGTTCTTTTCACGCTCGTAAAATTATTTGAAGAAAATGTTTGATGGGCAATAGTTTATCACTTTTTCGGTCTCATTAAACTAATTTATGAAAAAAGGAACTAAGAGAGTTCTCTTTAAGTGTTTTTCAGACTCTCTAAATATGAAAACCCCCGATTTTTCTCTCTTTGGACTCATAAAACAAGCATCGAAAGACCCATATGGGACCAAACCACTCCTTCTTAGGGTTTGTTGAACATACTCCGAGGGACTCGTCCGAAGGATGAGATTACATCAACAAGCATATGTTATCCTCCTCAAGGTTGTGTAAAAATAAAGAGGTACTCCCTAGAAATGGCGGGGGAAAATTTGGGAAATAAATGTGTCTCTATATTCGTGTTAGTGGCAGTAAGAGTCACTCTTGAACATGACACCCCCTTCGTCATTGAATTCGGGTTGGGAAATCCATTTGTCTCTCATTTGACCTTCTGCAAGTTCATATCTTGGGTCATCTTTGAGTCAATACTACCAATACCATTGTCGTGTCATTCATATGTTCAATAGAATTCCAACCTTGCACAAGCCCTCTATCGAGTCGACCATCTGCAGTTATCAATTCCTACCATGTCGGCCTTCCCTGTGTCAGTTTCAAATCATTTTCATACTTTGATCTACCCTAAATCTGTTACTTATTTCATGTCATTGATGGGGGATACATCAAGAAACTATTGTGACGAGTCTTTTCCTGTCGACTTCAACTCATCATCCGAGAACAAGACTTAGAAATCATTTAGTACCTTAGAGCCTGCATGCCTCAATGGCAGGTTTCTTCGCTTTCGATAGTGGGTTCACCTCATTGCCTCCTGATTGAGAGATTTTATTGAGTGCTCAACTTCATCTCATTTATTCACATTCGTTGGATTATAATGAGGTACCTTGGGAGTCATTGAAATCAATGGTGATTTTTCCCTCGCACTTGTTAACAATTTTCATTAATGGTCGATAATCAAGTGGTTTCTACCATGTTCGACTTCAACACATGTAATCGCATGGCTAGATTCATACTTACGGACGACAGGATTGAAGAATCTAGATCTCACCATTTTGGTCCAGGTTGCGATGGAGTATTTATGATTTGTATTGATGCATAGATCCACTTTGTATGTCTCGTGGCTATGTCCGGTTTTGAGTTTTCTAGAACATAGATCCATAATTTATTCCTGGTGGCTATGTATAATCTTGATGACATGGGTCCACGGTGTATGATTGGTGGCCATGACTGACATTCATGATTTAAGTCACTTATAATCTGAGCATGGGAATGCCTACCTCAGAAATGGTATAATATTGCACAGATGCTTGGTTGTTTGCACGTTCCCAATTGGTGCGCTCCTTGTTCCTGACACACACACACATTTTACAAAGTATTTTGGTTGTCACGAGTTCCAACCTCATACTTGGGGGGCATTTTGTTACACATTATTTTGGTCACCCTGGCGATGTTTCTACAAACATGTGTTCAGGCTCCCAAAAGGATCTTTTGCATGAGCAAAGTGATTAGTTTCTCCCTCTACAAAACTTGTTTTTAGAAGGACGTCGCAGGCTAAGAGTAATACATAGTGCAAAAATGATCGATTTTTGCAGGCTTTCCTTAACCTGGCTTGCAGAATTTCCGCAGGCTGCTCTATAGACAGGGTGCAACGACATTTTAAAACTAAGAAAAGGGACGAAGTTCACGAAGGTTCTAGAAGGGAATCTTCTAGAACATGAGGTGGGATTCGTATGGTTGGGATCCTAATGGATTCTCTGATTTGGTGGGATCATCCTAATATCTTTAACCATCTTTCCTTCTCCTATATAATGATGGATTTCTCATGGAAAAGGTTAAGCAAAAATCAAGCAAGATCAAGTAAGGAATTTATGAAGGAATAGGTTGAAGATTGTGTGAGGAACTCTATTTTAATCGATGCTTGAGATCTCCATTATTTCATCAATGTATTGTGGGTCATCTTCATACAAGTTTGAAGCAAGTGTGTGTGTTGGAGAAAAGAGCCACTAAAAGGGAACCTTGTAACATCAAGGCGGTTTGGTTGTATCTTCCTCTTTTACTTAATATAATATGGTGGCATGTTTCTTTCCCATAAAAATCATTCTCATTTTATTACATGACTCCTTGATCACATGTATAGGTTTTCATTGAACATACTATTGTTGCTTTCACTTTAGTTGGTTTGTGTTTCATTGCAGGATCAATAGCACAAGAGCACCGGAGTGAAGCAGGGACACCAAAGACATAAGGAAGCGATATTCAAAGGTATGTCACTCATCTCTTCTTTGATAGTAAATTCAATGATTAAACTTAGGGAAAGTTCCATGTCCCATCTCATTTTTTTCTAGATCTAGGTGGATCTAGGGAGATCAGTTTATGTCCGCATTCACTGATTTATCCAATAATAGAAGAAGTGTCTTCCAACTCCTTTCCTTAGCCCCTTTTCCAAATGCCCAACTCGCACTTGGTTGAATAATCACGTGCCCTTTCCTTTTGACGCAACTCCTCCAACCGACGCGTCCCTTTGATTGCAAGCCGATGCACACTCTTGGTTATTTTTCCACTTTCATGGGTTCATCTGACTAGTCAAGGGGGTGTGCTCATCTTCCATGTGCACGCTCTTCCCTAGCTGACATCCACTTTCAGTTAAACATGCCCAACTTAGCCTTCGTCCATTTTCTTGTGCAACCACATCGCAAGACGTCCATCACACATTTTGGGTGTTCACCTTTTCCTGGCCATTCTGTCTCACTGATGGGGCACCTAAAGCTCCCATGGGCGTCCATGCTTGGTTTTTCATCTGTCAAGCCATCTTTTGTGCATTTTGTTGGGTGCACATTCTGATCACAACGCGGCCCCTTCACCACCTGCAGGTCGGAAGGTCCACGCGCCCTCGCAGGATCTTCTTCTTAGTCATGGTCCGAAGAACTCCAAGGCTCTTCTATTTCCCTATCGGGAAATATACACCCACAGATTCTCTTCTCCTGCGCGATCCCCTTTCCTTGACTTATCGGAGGATCGAAACTCGTGGCTTCGCAAGTTCTCTGTTGATCACTGGGCTCTCAAATTTCTGAGACCCGATGGATTTAGTCAACGCTGACTTTCTCTCAACTTATCGAGACTTCTGTCCTTATCGCGGTTTCTCTACTCGCGACGTCAACTAATGGGATTTCCAACTTCCGAACCCTGATGTGCCGATACTTCGATGCACACGTGTGGGTTGAATTTCACCTCCCATCACCTCTGTCGGGATTTTGGAATTCGTGGGATCGTGAATCTTGATGTCAATGGACTCGGGACTTCCCTTTTTCCCGATCCCCGATATGGCGCACCACCTGTCTTCCACTAACTCCGGCTGTGGCCCACACGACTCTCCCGTCAGGATATCGTGGATATCGATTCCAAGCGGCAAGTGTTTCCTACTCTCAGAAACCCCGATTCTCCAAACTCCGACTCCTTGGGATCTCCTGACACGCGTCCTCACTGATGGACGGTTCTGGTCTTGTCGGGAAATCGTGGATCGTGACATCGCAAGTCTCGTTGCACAAATTTGGAGCTTCGACTTGTGAATCCCCGATATGCGATGTCACGTGTAGATCTTACGGTCCCTTATGACTCAGGATCGACAAATCTGCCCCTCCTGAGCTTCGAACCTCTTCCACACTTACACCGTAACCTCCTCGCACCTCCGTGAGATCCAATGGCCCACGGAACTTCCTGAAATATCTTTGAAGGATTTCGACTGTCCCTTCTTCCTTTGCTAATTCTGCGAAATGAAGAAGTGTCTCCCCACGAGACTTGTTCGTCCGCTCGCCAACCTGCGACGCTTCTCTTCGACTTTCCACGATAGCCTCCCTGCACTTATCCTTCAGTAAATTCGAAGGCCTATTCCTCCTGAGATTTTTCCAGCTACTCACTCTTTTAGAAAAAGAAAACTCTTTGCACGCACTCCTTGCGGCAAACCTTCAACGACGCCTCCGTGTCGAAGTCTTTTGACTCTGCGCACTCCTGTAGCAGTAGTCTCTCTATACTCTACTTATAATTGAAACTTTGAGACTTCTTCCTGGCTTGCGCACTCCTTGCACAACACTGTGCCTAATTTTCACCTTCGAGGAAATGAGAACAAAAGCTAACTCTAATTGAATCTTTCTGTCAACGCACTCCTTGCGGACAATTCAACTTCACTCCTTGCAGGAATCCTTCTGGCTCAATTAGAGAAACAATTGAAACTCATTCACTCACCCTTTCAAACTTCAATTCAACCATGAAATCACATACACAGCATGTAAAAGCAAATGTATGACAGGAAATAAACATTCATGAGCATATCAACCTCAGCACACAGAGAATCAACACAAACCATGAATTTGAATCAGATTTCTTCCATTAATTCAAATGTCTGTACATGGGTGTTCTTCACTCAGTTCTCTACTTGCTCTTTTCTTCCTCTATGCTCAGGGTTATGTTACAATGATACAATGAGGGTGTCTATATCCGTTCTCCCTCTTGGACTCTAAACTATCAAATCTAGAATTAAAATCCTATCTACCAGCATTAACTATATTAAATGCTGACTATCTACCTGAGGACGAGAGCTATCCGCTCAAGGTCCATTACAATATACAAGTGCGCCATCTCTTAAATGCCTCATTTAAAATCTACGCAACGATTCCAAAGCATTTCCAAAAATCAATGCTAGCTTATCCAGCTGTCCTCTGCTTCCGCGCTGGCTCGCTTAATGAGTTGGCAATGCTCTTGCATCATACTCCTCGGCTTGAAAATTTTCATGGGCTCCTGTCCATGAGCTCCTGCACAGTCCATCCATGCTTCTGTCTCCCAGCTGGCATCTTCCACTGGGTGGCCCTTCCATTTGACCAGATACTCGAAGTATTCTTTCCTNCTTTTAGAAAAAGAAAAATCTTTTCACGCACTCCTTGCGGAAAACCTTCAACGACGCCTCCGTGTCGAAGTATTTTGACTCTACGCACTCCTGCAGCAACAGTCTCTCTATAATCTGCTCAGAATCGCAACTCTGAGACTTCTTCCTGGCCTACACACTCCTTGCACGACACTGTGCCTAATTTTCACCTTCGAGGAAACGAGAACAAAAGCTAACTCTAATTGAACCTTTCTGTCAACGCACTCCTTGCAGACAATTCAACTGCACTCCTTGCAGGAATCCTTCTGGCTCAATTAGAGAAACAATTGAAACTCATTCACTCACCCTTTCAAACTTCAATTCAACCATGAAATCACATACACAGCATGTAAAAGAAAATGTATGACAGGAAATAAACATTCATGAGCATATCAACCTCAACACACAGAGAATCAACACAAACCATGAATTTGAATCAGAGTTCTTCTATTAATTCAAATGTCTGTACATGGGTGTTTCTCACTCAGTTCTATGCTTGCTCTTTTCTTCCTCTTTGCTCAGGGTTATGTTACAATGATACAATGAGGGTGCCTATATCCATTCTCCCTCTTGGACTCTAAACTATCAAATCTAGAATTAAAATCCTATCTACCAGCATTAACTATATTAAATGCCAACTATCTACCTAAGGACGAGAGCTATACACTCAAGGTCCATTACAATATACAAGTGCACCATCTTTTAAATGCCTCATTTAAAATCTGCGCAACGATTCCAAAGCATTTCCAAAAATCGATGCTGGCTTATCCAACTTTCCTCCGCTTCCGCGCTGGCTCGCTTAATGAGTTGGCGATGCTCCTGCATCACATTCCTTCATTGCACCCAAATCTACCAACCATTCATTTCTTCGCTGGAGCACCCATGTCTTCATGGGGTGCCCACCCAACCAACTCTTCAGTCAAGTCACCAACCTTTGTCGCAAGTCCATCTTGGTGAAGTCGTACTTGGCACAACGTCGTGCACCCTAGTAACCCAAATTCGCTCATGAAATAACTGAACGTTTGTTGACTCATTCGAATCACAAGTCTCAGCTAGTGGAGGGATCCCACATGCTCCAATCTAAGTCTGGAACGTTACACAAGCTCATATAAGAGAGACAATGAGGTTCTCCATCAAATAGGGAAGAACTTGGGGGCTAAACAATGTGTTCAGACTTAAAAGGACAAAGGGATGCAAAATCAATATGAAGTGAATAATTTCTCTAGAGTAACTTTTATCTCAAAGTTGAATTATTCTCCTCTTCTCCACAACTTGTATATGGCCCATTTATAGCCTTCAAATGGAACTGAAGGGTCAATTTAGAGTGTTTCCAGTATATGGAAGGTCAAGGATCATGGATTCCATGATGTGACATGGAAACCCATCACCTTATTTTAATTTTGGGCACAAAACCTGATGTATGCGGGCCGTAATGGTGCAACCTATGTATACGCATGCTGTATAGATATTAGGGCACATATATGTGGAAAAATACAATTTTTATCTCTGGGAACTGCAAAAAGGGACTTCAAGTCTACATACGAACTAGTTTCTCATAAGAATATTACAATCCATAATGACTTTGTGCACATGGATGCCAATTTGAATTACACTGTAGATCCATGTGGAAATATAACAAACAATTGTTCATGGCCATGAATAGGAAATACAAAAGTAGATACATGCCAAAGGTTGTCATAGTCATGAACAAGGCCTAGTGAAAACTAGTCTCAAAATCAATCTGAAGATATTTGTATACAATGGAGTACAATTTGATCTCCCATGATCACTGAAGTGATATAGGTATTGGTCTAATGAATGATAACAACAACTCAGGAAAGCTGTGACTATGAACTGATGTCTTCAAGTCTTCTACATGATCCACCAAAGGTGCAATTCTACATCATGTGAATAAAGGAGTTGAGGTTGAACACAATGCGACTTCGTTTGATTATCGATCATTAAGGTATACCATTAACAAACACGAGACAACCTATTGATAATGAAAGTAGGTATCAAGGCACCGAGTACATTCTTGCAAATGTGAGTAAAGGTGTTGAGGTCGAACACTTGAAGAATTCATCAATCATGAGACACTGATGTATTCCAAACTGTCGATGGCGAGAGAACCTGTCACTGATGACTACAAGCCTCTAGGTACTCATAGGACTTTAAGCCTCGTTTCCAGAATAGATGGGCTGAAGTCGATAGAAGGAGACCTGATGAAAGGATATAATTAAGGTATCACTCATCAGCTAGCACGAGGTACAAAGCAGTAGCTTCATAATTTGGAGTAACTCAAATGAAGAACATGGTCAAAAACCAATGACCCTATGCATCTTTCACATGCACCATATGAAAGGAGTGCATGAAAAAAATCCTTTGAATAGAAACCAATAAGGAAAGCTACTGAAAAAGGTGAGGAAACCACCAAGGCTAATGGCATCCAAGAAACTACATGAATCCTAATGTGTGAATATATTTCTTGCCATTGAACATAAGGGAAACCCCGTAGTCAGTGACCGATGAGGATATGTCGACTGTTGGGTTCAAGGTTACCTACCCATGATGAAAGTAGGACCAGGGTGCACGATAGGACTACAAATTCATGTAACTCTGAGACACACTGAGGGTATGTCCGACATGAAAAGTCAAGAGTTTTGAGAAATGGCCGACACAGGTTGATATACGTCCTTTGAACAAGAGAATAAGGCATATGGAAGGCTCTGGTATCATAGAATTAATGATGAAACTTTGTGATGCAGGAGGCACCAATCAAACTCTCCATAGGGATTAGAAGAGTAATTAGTCAAGGGAGAAAACTATAAGTAACGAGCTCAGCTTCCTAAGGTAATGCTAAACCCAAAATTTTGATGATAAGTGGACTCAAAATTTTGTGCTCTATTCAAAGGAGACACGACTGTGGCCAACATGAGATAATATTCTTTTCCCGCCTGTCTTTTTTTTGTTTTTTCATAGTCAAATGAATGCTATGATACAGAGGAGGAAACGAGTGTTGCGAGTAAGAAACTAGTTCTAACAATGGAACATACCTATGCTCAATGCAAGGAGGTTCATGCAGGGTATGGACACTCAGGGGAATGTTTCCTCTTGGGGTATAGGGTGTCAAGTTGCAAAGGATATAAACAAGGCTTTGCTTTTGCTTGGTTGATGATGCAAATTGCCAAGGTGATATGATTATAATGCGAAAGTGAGAACCGACAATAGGCTCAATACTACAAGTAAGAGAATGAGATGCAATTACAACTTAACTCCAAAGAATGTCCTTTTTCATAAATTTAGTCTACTTGGTTTGAAAAAGGGTTAAACTTACACCAAATAGACATCCTTTCAAATCCAATTTACAAGTGTGAAAGAGACAAGTTTACTCAAGAATCTTTTCACTTTTTGAGAGAGTCGAAAAATAGCTTAAATAAGACTCGGGAATGCTGTTCTAAGAAACATATAATGGGGGAGGCCAAGGCTCCCATGCAGGTCTTCTGTAAAAATTCAACAACTCATAGATAACTGACACAAGCTTGGGAAAACCCAAAGCTTTCCAAGTTGAGGAGGATAAAATACTTGCAGAGGTTACCTTATCTACAAGATATCCTAGAATTTCCCTTATCTGGAAGGGTGTAGAAGAAGGAAGTCGAGGCTCTACAAGATCATTCCAATCAAAGGAAACCACCCTAGGACCTATAGGGAGCGTACTTGAAGTGAGTAGAATGATCCCTTGTTAAGAAGGTACAAGACTAGAAATGCTAAGGACATGGTCAAAAGAATCCTCACCCCCCAAAAGAAGAGTGGGATTGACCGAAGATTACATCAACAATGTCACTTCCTTAGACTTGTCACTCTCCAAGAGAAGAGTGGGATTGAACAAATATTGCATCGACATGACCACTTCTTCAACTGTTGGTTGAAAATAATTCAAGACAACATGGTCTAGAGATGCATCACCCCCAAAAACAGGAGTGGTGTCGGTTGAAGATTGCATTGACATGACCTCTGGTTGAACAAGATGCGAGTCAACATGGTCAAGAAATGCATCACCCCCAACAATAAAAGTGGTGTCAATTGAGGATTGCATTTATATGACTATTGTATCAACCAAACAAGGACTATAATGTTGGGAAACCAAAGACGACTTAGAACCTGAAGGCCCCCCAGGCAAGGACCATGCTTCTTGTACCACAACAGTAGCAGGGCACAAATGAGTAAGGTGATCTCCTTTGAAAATCCTACAAAGGAACTTGGAATTATGTCTTATACTTCTATTCTTATCAATTGCATGAATTCCCCCAACATGAATTGCAGTGGTTGGTGACAAATCTCCAACATGACTTGTAGAGTTTGGTGATGAATTTCCAGTGCGATTAGAAGTGACTAGAGTTGTGCCTCCATCATGACTTGTAATGGCTAGTTGCTAGTCTTCAACATGACTTGTAGAGGTTTTTGACCAATCTCCAACATGGATAGTAGAGGTTGGTGATATAATGCCAATATGACTTGCAATGACTAGAATGGTGGAGGTTGATTGCGACATTTGAGACCAAGGTTCCGGGAAAGACTGGTTTTGAGAAATTGTAGGCCAGGAAGGGTTCTAGTATACACCATGGCCTTGTCTGGAAGGAAAGTATCCTCCTCCATACTGGCTCATAAATGGTTGTAAGGGAATCGTCACCGAAGAAGCCACTTGCGAAGAGAAAGCGACATGAAAATGGTTACTCATGTGAGGATATATGTTTCCCCCAGACGAAGGAACTCTGTGAAGGGGGTTTCCCATACTATAAAATTGACTACTCCCAGATGAAACACTAGAGAACATATGGATATCCTCCATGGGGAAAGCATTTGTAGGAACTGACATAGCGGAAGAGGGATAAATGAGCGAGATGTAATAAGTAGAATGATCACCCATTTGAGCACTTTCTCTTGGAAAAGTGAAGCTAGGATTGGATCCATTGGAAGGAATATTACAACCTCCTACCATAAGAGTTGGTTGAGGGATATGACTCCCACCAAACGAAAAGGGAAAATAGGAGGCATCACGCCCCCAAACCCAAAACTTGGATTCACATAAGACGGTGAGATAGAGGATGAAAAGTGTGAAGACATGTCTGACATACCATGAGAAAAATGATTAGAGGCCCAAGGTATTGGCTGAGTATCATGATTCGATGTACCACTCAAAAATACAAAAAGGATTCATCCCCATGGAATGAGAAAATACCATGGGTTGGGTAATGCTAATTGAGGGAGTCATAGGGGCTCCACTAAACATAGAAATGAAAAATCACGACGCAATACAAGATCCTAAGGCCAACTAATAATCAAAGAGCACACCAAAGTAAAGCAAAAAGGCCAATGCACACAAACAAGATATAATGGCTGAAAAGGGGCCTCTCTCACTAGAGTAGGTATGTCTCGCCCAAGAGGGGCCTGAGACTCCCTTCAAAAAATTGGAGGTATCAGAATCAATTATAAGGGCCCTCGTGGGCTTAACAATGCAGTCAGTCATATCCCCCTAGATATATAATCCTCCATAAAGGTTGTGTGTTGTATGACCCTTATCTGACTCAGGGTACCTACATAATAACACCTGCAAGTAATCTATGTGGCTACCTATGTCAAGCAACTAAAGCCACCATGATATAACCAATGCGCAGATGGACAATTGTAAGTTAGGTCCACCGTATGGGCAGGGTAACAAAGCCCAAAATGTTGAAAGCACCGCCTCTCACAGAGGTAAAGGAAATAACAAGACCCCCATATATGAATAGATCCACATAAATATCTCTCACGCTAAGAAGCTATTAGAGAGATATCTCCTCAACCAGCTTCGTGCGACCTCGTGCTTAACTCTTGTGTGAGCGAAGCCTGATGATGTCACTAATTATACAATGGATTTCACCACTCCCTTAGTCAGACACATATGTTGAGTTTAATAGCCTTGGATAAGTTTACTCACGAAATCCTATTCCAAGGCTCTAAATCTTAAGCTAGTTTGTGCACCCTGAAAAATAAAATCATTTCTAATCAATTTTAAATTTATCAACATTACTTTAGTGGCTTTGTTTACTCAAAATATGTGGTTGTGAAACTGATGATGTTATGACTCATCAAGTAAAAATAAATGAATATGAATATAATGTAAAGTTCTAACTTCAATTCTCAACAAACAATAAGATTTGTTTAAAATGCAAATTTCAATTCAATTCTGCAATTTCAAATAAGATGCAATCTTTCCATACATGTACTAAGATCAACGATAAGAACCCAAAAGATCAAATGCCAACAATGAAAAATGTATAATTTTTTGTGTTTTCAATATAAAAGAATCAAAATGCAAGGACTGAACAACAACTTGATATAAATACCATAGTGTACACAAACAAAGACAAACCAACTAGAATATCAAGAAGCAAACACCCAGCCCAAGATGTAAGGACAACCAATGAAAAGGATGATGAGAAAGAAAAACTGCCCGAAAATTCAAGCAAAGAAAGGTTTCCTATCACTCTGGAGGCACTTAACGATCATGACAGAGACCCAAGAAGACTCAACAACCATAAAAAATTACCCAAAAAACATCAAACTCAACAATCAAGCAAAAAAGGATGATGTACATGATTGTTCAGGACAAAATTGTGTATATACGCTTCCTACAGAACTAGAGCTTGCGTGTGTATGTGTCTGTCAAGGAAAAACACACATATATGTATTGAAACACTGTCAGGTTAAGGATAAGGCCAAGAAAATCAGACTCAAAATGAAAAGAGGCTGTCAAGCAATTAGGCGACAAGAAACTCAAGATAATCGAGAGCAATCAAAGGAGAAAAACACTCCAAACCCCGAAAAGAATATCCCCCTCCCCAGTATGGTCACCAATTCTGTTACGAGGAAAATCACTCTATGGCATGGAGTAAACCACAACAGACGGAAATGACTGCAGAAATCAACTCTAATCTCAAGTATGATATATAAACAAACATGCTAACAAGACAAGATAAAGATCCTACCTCATCCAGACGTTTGATGAAGTCCACCGTTGAGCACTTGACTCAAATCTATACACCTGCAACTTGTCCTCAACAACCATGATCCGGACTATTTTTGGCACGAAATGAGAGCGGAGATATAATAAAGAAATGCGCAGAGATATCGTGTATATCCAGTAATATAACAGAAATATATCAGAGATGCAACCATAAACACAGAGATACAGTAATACACGATTTCTATTAATGAAATAAATGTACAGAGACTGTAAAAATACAGAGTGAAAGACTCGCTAGAATGGTGGCAGCTTATCTCTGAGAAGAGATGTG
>JASDQU010010998.1:120379-131349 GCA_032191745.1 Picea mariana | reverse complement strand
TCCTAGACATCCAAAAACCTAACCCTAGGAGATGAAGCGCCAAAAGTCACGTGGGCCCCATTTGGGTAAGTTGGTGCATCAACTTCCCGGGGTCGTAACTTTTGCATACGATCTCCGTTTTAGGTGTGTGATAGCTCGTTGGAAAGGTATCATCGAGGAGATTCATTTTGGGGGCTCAATTATGCCTTCGGCTATCATTGAGAACCTCTATCTAAAAAAAACTTCATTTAGGCCCTCAAAATGGCCCCGAAAGCGAAAACCTGCTAAAAATAGTAAGTTGCCAAAATGGCCAGAAAACTGTTTTGAGCCATTTGGAAAAGGTGGGTGGCCCCCGATATCCACCTGGATCAAACCAAGATACACATGCATATGGTGATAATATATAAATTTAGCACATATAATAACATAATCCATCAATATTCATAACAAATATGCCCATGGAATAACAATTCAAATATTTGCAAGACATTAATTGGACGAGAAAAGAGTATTTCTATTAAAATATGAACAACAGAAGTGTATGAATGACAAAATTCCGTGTCGGCACGTCTCGGAACCGAGAAACTAAGTCCCTTCCAGCTGGGCCTCCACCACTTCAATCCTCCACCAAAGGCAAGATCATATAAGAGAGACAATGAGGTTCTCCATCAAATAGGGAAGAGCTTAGGGGATGAACAATGTGTTCAGACTTAAAAGGACAAAGGGATACAAACTCAATATGAAGTGAATAATTTCTCCAGAGTAAATTTTCTCTCAAAGTTGAATTCTTTTCCTCTTCTCCACAACTTGGCTATGGCCCATTTATAGCCTTCAAATGGAATTGAAGGGTTGAGTCAGAGCATTTCCAATATATGTAAGGTCAAGGATCATGGATCCTATGACGTGACATGGAAACCCGACACCATTTTTCAATTTTTGGCACAAAACCTGATTTAGATGGGATGTAATGGTGAAACCTGCATATACACATGCTGTATAGCTGTTAGGGCGTGTATATATGGAAAAATACAATTTTTAGCTCTGGAAACTGTAAAAAGGGACTTCAAGTATGTATAGGGAAATGGAAAAGGCCTTCTGAGAAAGTTGCATGGGGTGAGGAAAATATTGCTATAACAAAAAATCTATAGGATACCAGAGGTAGTTATGAATACTCCTATTTCACTGATCTTGGAAAAATAATGCCGCAAAGTAATCTCTCAGAACACAAAATTTTCCCTCTTCACAATCTAGAATAAAGGTGAATAGAAGGTCACTATGACCACCACAACGTTGGCCCAATACCTTTCTATATAGTAGAAACAAGTCGATAATATTGTAGAGGAGCATAAACATATTTTTTCACCTATGGGGGTGCCACTTCACTACCAATTCAAGCATTTCATTCACTTGGTGCCCACTGCTCCCTTATCTAATTGTCCAATCTATATACGCTACCTTCCATAGAATGAGAGTCTTCCATATGTTCAACAAAACTATAATAGATCCTTTCATAGATCTATTGGACACAACCCTTTTCAGGTGTGATTGGGGTTCCAACCATTAGCCCCCATTGACATATCTCTTCCTACTACATCTTCACTGAAAAATTTCTCCCACACTCAGACCAGGGAAGATCATGCAACTAGATTTGTTCAATGGATTGAGCACCTCTGAAAATAGATTCATGACATCCTTCAATAGGCTAATTCCAAGTACAAGCATGACAACTACTTCAACAAGGAAAGAAACTCACCAAGGTTCAGATTCAACAAAAGTTTCCCCATCTCCCAGTGGAACTTGATGCAATGGGGACCATTTCCCCCTAGGGGGGGAGGACTGATCTAGGTGGATCTCAGTGGCTATCCACCTTTTAAACTGAATCAACATTTTTGAGCCAGTGATTTTCATAAGCCATGATATTCACCCTTTCAATGGGGAATTCCATCTCCATTTTTTAATTACAACCATAATGTAATGATTTCATAGTGGTCTTATGTACATTCCTACAATGTTAATGCACCAGATCCCATTGGAACTCCACAATTAAGCACACTTGGGCTATATTAGTACTGGGATGGGCGACCTCTCAGAAAACCTAGTGTTCTACATGCCTATGGCATTTTCTAAACTTATACCAATTAATCCCACATGCATCATGGGAATTATCCTCCTCTCACTCTCTCATACGTAATTGAGGTGAAGGAGGTCCTTTGAGATGCAATGGAGTGTGATGTAATGCTTATTGTGGATAAGTGTAGCTGACACATATTTCTCTTCATCAATAATCTACCACCATTCTAGCTAGTTTGTGTTTTACAATATTCTATTATTCATCAATAGAAGTTGGGTTTCAATGTATTTCTTTGTTCTTTGCCATATTTTTGTTTGTATATCATTTCGTTCTCAATATAATCCGGATCAGTTTTAGACCCTAATATTTTCCAAATACAGAGGAGAGATCTTGGTGTACATGTGGTACAAATATCATATGTTGGTTCGCTATACTTTCAGAGATATGCCCTGTGGAAGTTAGGGTTCCTGGATGCTCCTGAAATTAGTTTCAAACATGTAATCTTGGAACTTTTGCTATAAATTATTTTTTTGGATCTTTCAGACACCAATATTTTACAGAGGAAGCAGAGAGATATTAGTGTAAATGTGGTAGAAATATTGGATGCCATTTCTCTATACTTTTAGAGATATGCTTTGCGGAAGTTAAGGTTCCTAAATTCTCCTGAAATTAGTTTCAAATAAGTCATCTTGGTACTTTTTCTATAACTTATTTTTTGGGATGTTTCAGACCTTGAGATTTTGCAGAGAAAAAAGAGACTTACAAAACTACCTTGGATAAAAATCTCAGAATCAGATTTAAAAAATTGGATATGTGGCATGTTGTACAAGTTCATTCTTGGGAAGAGGCCCAAAAAATCAAGCTTTGGGAAAGTTTCCATTTGGAAATTCAATTTTTGGTCAAACTTGGTAAAGGAAGAGGCAGTGAGAATACATGGTGAAGGAAAAAGCAGTGAGTATACCTAGTAAAGGTAGAAGCAATGAGCAAACCTAGTGAAGGAATAAATAGTAAGCAAACTTGGTGAAGGTTGGTGTAGCTCAGATATTGATGTCTCTTGCTAAGTTGGTGCTTAGCGGTGGGGATCAATGTCTCCAATATATTGGTGTCTATGAATATATGTAAGATATTGGTGTCTCTTACTACGTTGGTTCTCAATAGTGGGGATTGGTGTCTACGGAGATATGAAAGAGATTGATGTTTCTTGCTAATTTGGTGCTTAACGATGGGGATTGGTGTCTCGAGTAGATTGGTGTCTATGAAGATCTGTCAGAGTAGGTTGGTGCCTACTAAGATTTGTATCATTGGGGATTGTTGTCTCTGGTAGGTTGTTTCCTACAAATATTTATAGCAGTAGGTTGGTGCCTACAAATATTTGTAGCAGTAGGTTGGTGCCTACAAAGAATTATAAAGAAAAGTTTCGTGGTTTTCTCCTGAAAGGGTTTCCACGTAAATCTTGTGTTCCATGTTCTCCAGTTAATATTTGTTTATTTTCTTATGTTTGATGAATGTTTGAAAAATTAAAAGAAATGTCTTATACCGATTCACCTCCCCCTTCTTAGTATAATAGTGTTCTCAACAATTCCACTTATTAATTTCAAATATGTTCCATATAGGAAATCAAATTTCACAAGTATGAGATTCCTTATGATAATATTTTGGCTCTTGCAAGGTAGGTATCATTATTCCTTGTGTAATTACACTCATTTCCATATCCAATACCATTCTACCTGCAATCCTGAAATTTTATTCAGCCAAACAAGGGTGAGTGTTCATGTGTATAATCTTTTAGTGCACCATTTATGAAAATCCTTGAAGTGATCTCATAATTATTTTATGCTAATAGCTCAATCACGTTCAATGATTAGTTATATTAAATGAAAGTAATCTATCATTTATTATCCATGCACTACTAACACACATAACATTACATAATGCAATTCAAACATTCATTCTTGCTAGTAGCCAATGTGCCAATTCGCATAGCTACTTAATTACTCACTTTGCTATTCCACAACTCTCCAAGAGTACTAGAAGGTTTTTCCTTCCATAATGGGTATTCGTATAAATTATCTTTCATACAAACACACATCTCTTCAAGTCATCCTCTCATTAAGTCAACCTTTCATAATTTAAGCTCATGATTAACCAACTCAATCATGATATACTAATTTATGAATGTGTCACAAGGATTCTAATTAGTTTTACATACTAGAGGTTTCTTCCTTTGTCATACCCCGCCTAGGTGTCAATGACATACATGCATTCAATATGAACCATATCATTAAAGGTATAAAGTATTATGGGAGGAATTCTTATCCAATTCATTTCAGGTCACACATTGTGTTGGCATGACTCGTTTTCATACATCCATAGTTGTTGTCAACATTCATGTTGTTACCTAATCAACTGATGCCTTGAACTCACATAATCTCTATCCTCCACATGAGGGTGTCTACCATTGGCAGATACATTGTCACCATCTTCAACTAATAATAGTCATACATCAATCACAACCATATTAGTCATCATGCCATGCTCATTGCATATGCCACAATATTCTTTAAATCAACAAGCAATGTCAGACATGGCCTGCATATCTACGATTACTCTACCACATATTATCTCTTAATGTGTTTTCTAGTGCAAATGTATTTCAATTGTTTACTTTCTTTCCATTCTCAGCTTTCCTATGCTTAAACATATTCACACACAACACCTTTCTCGATCTCAAGAAAACACCATAAAACAACAAGAGACAAGTCAGGTGATTCCTCTTTCCAATTCCTTTGCACAGTCTAGAATTTATAGTGTAGTTGAGTTATTTCCATGACCTTTATTCCAATTGAATAACATGGCATTAATGGTGATGTTCATTCAAGTAGTTGTACTGATTCATTTTTATTTGTTTGTTTGTTTATTTATTTATTTTTTCACCAACTATACTTGCTTCTAATTTTTGTCCCTTTCTCGGTTTGGATTCTCCATTTCCTTGAGCAACCCTGATCAAGTCCAACTCACCATTTCCTCACCTAGAGATACCTTCCTTGAGGCATTCACCACACTAAAACATCAAATATAACTCCTAAATTCAATTAGAACAAGGTGTATTTTGCATATTAACCATATTCAAATCAAATTTATTAACATTTTCCTTGACATATGTTTCCTTACACATGTGTATGTAATCTAAACTTCTTATACACCAACATCCTACTAGTTACTTCCCATGATCCAAAATGATAAAAAAATGGTTTGGTTCAATTTTTCTTAACAGGATTAGTCGTTCCTATTAATTAACAAGGAAGAGTCCTTGTAAGGGACCCTTCCTTGAACTTCTTTATTTCCATCTGAATAAATTTCCTCAACCGATGTTGTAAGGATGATTCATGCAAAGGGAATTTTCTCATGAGTACATTCTAAGACATACAGGGTCTTTATTTGCATCTTTATGTTATTTCCATTTTTTTTTGTAACTTTGTTCCCTAACAAAGCTCTTACGTAGTACATCAACACATGCCTACTTTGGCATACAATTCCTTTGTTGCAATGCCTAACAACTCATCAAATTCAATTTGTAATTTATCACATCAAACACATGCACATCATATTTAATGAAAAGCATCCTTATCAAACATATTATAATGAATTAGAATCAATCAATTCGAATTCAAATTCTTTTTAGCAAGTGGACTCAAGTTTGACCAAACCATATTAGATCACTTTTCTCTTAATTTGGCCGACATTTACTCTGCTCCTTTTCATGAGCTCTCTTCCATTACTTGTACTCAGAGTCATTTCCCCTATAAATTTCCTACTAAGTAGAGTCACAAATATCAATAGTTTTATAAAATTACTTTCCTGTTACAACAACTACCACATTTATGGGAAGAATGCAAAATGATAAGTCTAATGGCACAATATAATTCCATGGTATAATGTTATTCCATTGTCAGTATTCGTCTACCCTTTCAATAAAAGTCATTAATAAAGGTCATCCCCATGTAATGCTTGCACCTTGTCAAGATACGCCAATTCACACATCAGTCCCCTATCTTAATGAAGGACCAATCAACACTATCATCTTAGGTTACTCTTTCCCAATGAATACATTAGTAATTCCTTAGCCTCTTTTCGACGAGTTGACAATAACTCTTACCAATTCAATACAACCTTAAAATAAATTTGTCTTTTGAAGGTTCATCATCATGGAAAGTTTCAAAGGAATAATTATACGTATGTTGCTTTTTTCATAAGGGAATCAATGAAAAAAGAAAATGCGTCGTATATTTGGTCATACATGACACTCTTGCTTACTTGATGCTTGAGAATTTCATACTAACTCTTTATGAGGAGTGACTTACAACCTAATCAAACTCTTATTCCAAATGTTTCAAAACATCATCTTCAAGATAATATTGACTAGATGAAAATGGAATTATCCAAAATATAATAGGCACCATTTATTGCTCCATAGTCATACTCATGCACATTGCATTTACATCAAAAGTTATGTACTTATCTCAATGGACATATACATTCCTCTTAGGAATAACGAATTCACTCAATATAATTATAAGCTTAGAAAATTACTCATATTCACTTACCACTCAACCCTTTTCTGATTGTTACTTGCTAAGTCCCATTAGCATTACAATGTACCACATAAGATGACTATTTTACATCAATTAGACTCTTTCCTATCATTCATATGAAAATTTCATTTTAGTAGTCATCGACAACCTCATAGGTGAAGAGTGTCTTAACCTTCAAGGGAAAAATCTGAATGACAATGATAATACCTTTAATACCATGCATTAAGCACCATATACAATGAACAAGGGTAAGTATCGTCAATCATTAGGGTTCTTATCCTTGTAGGTGTTCATTCTATCTGAAAACAAGCCACCCAACTCAGTAATCAAAGTTTCATATTCTGTCAACCATGTCAAGATTTCGAAAGGGTGGACTGCATAACTTCCATCAACACCTAGGCATTTTAATACTCTTTGTAGTTTACCTCCTTTGTGAAAATTGGTGATGACTTAAGTGGTTTCTTTCATATATCTTACAATGCCAAAGGAAGCTCACTATGAATCATAACATTCAACTTACCATTGGAATCACTCAATTCCAAGGTTTGAAAATACAACATTACTTGTTCATAAAATCCATTTACTCACACCTAATGGATAGCTGACAACAAATTTATTCCATCACAAATCAAATGGACTGGCCATAAAAAATCTCAATTAATTCCCAAAACACAAGGAACTGTCCATACTGACCTTAACCTTTACATAAGAAAAAATCCCTTGTAAGAAGTTCTATCAACTCATATTCATAGGCAATGCTTGGAATTATCGAAACAAGTTCACCCATTCACTTGAACTCATATGCGACAACCAATGCTTAATGTATGGTTCCTAGGCCATACAACCTCAATGTCATAATATTTTTTCCAGAACCTCTACTTTTAAGTTTTGTCCCTGACCCCGATAGGATCAGTATTCAAACTAGGCTTAAATAATCTTGTCTCTTTTGTCTATCTTTCACCCATTCAAGTCTAGTGTTTGAACCATTGACCTGATACCACTTGTAACATACCCGACCCATAAAATTCATTAGGTTGGTGGGGTGTATGAATTTTTTTATGATATTTTGCTAAACTACTTTCCTTAAACATAACTCTAATGTTGATTATGCACTTACAGGTTAATTCTTCTTCTCAAGAGCTTTCCAATGACTATCAAAATGATAAATTCCGAGCTTCGGATAAGGATATATGATCTCTCAAAGTTCTTAAGCTTTTCCCTCAAGGGTCCTGTTGGCTTGCTAGTTTCACATCTTTTACATCATCAATTGGTTTCCTTTTTTATCATTTTCCCTTATCCCTACACCTGATTACAGTGACTATTATCATATCTACCCATACTTATGAAGCTAATGTGCCTAAAAAGCTTGATGAAGTAAAATGTTGTTAATGTTTACAATTTCCTTTGTTTTTGATGATTTGGATTAATCTTGTTGATGACATATACTTTTAGTTCACTTCCGATACCCGGCCTCCATGATTGGCATATCCACACATCTCCAAGGAAAATTCCAGAACTTGGGTTTTGTCACTATGACCCTCGACATGGTGTGTTGTTCATAAGATCACACCTAGGTCCAACGTGGAATCCTTTAGCCGTGGTCAAATTTTTTCAGTCAAACATGTGCCAGATCTGCAACAATAATCTTCACGCGTGATTTCTGAGCTAATGGGGATGAATTTCATGGGAATTTTGGAACATGGGTTTTGTGCAAAATCGTAATTAAGTATATCACAAGTGGATTCCTCAGGAAGTGAAAGATATAGGAGATAAGGGTGATTCTTTAAAACGGGTTTGCCCATATTTACTGTTGTAGCTTTCTTCTCCAACGTCCCATCCAAATGGATATGCCTAGTCAACAAGTTTATCGAATCAAGCTATTCTCGACTATTTTATGTTATGGAAATAATTTTTAATCAGTTCATGAGCTATCTCTTTAACTAAGATCCACAAAAAATAAAATGAATGTTATCTGTATGCTACTTTTATATTATACATTTATGAAATTGGGGAAGTTGGTTTGATCCACCCCATTTCTCTCTTCTATATAAAATTAAAGGATTAGAGATCAGGGGAGAGGGAGAGAATAAAGATAATAGGTTAGACAATATTGTAAGGAGGACTTGATGATATAATTGATGAGATTCTATGTACTGAATTGAAGACTCTCTCTCTTGCCATGGATTCATACAATATTTGTTCTTGCACATGGTATTTTGACTATAATTTATTTTTGTAGTTTCTTTCCACAACGTGTGCTGAGAGTGGCAAGGCCCCCATTCCGTGGCATGTATTGCTTCTATTTATTGTAGTTATGTAGATCTGATTTCATGTAGCTTTCTAGCTTTGCATTTCCAATTCTCAAGTCTTTCATTTGCAAGCTTCCATTACATGTCTTTTATATTTGAGTCATCCACAAAAGATTGATTATCCACTGAAGATTAAAGGACTGAACTGCTTGATAAGTGATCACAAGAATATTTAGGAAGGATCACAAGAATCTTTAGAAAAAATTGTGGTTTGTTCCAAGATAGAATTTGAGTAAACCTTGTCCAGTGATCAGTTCTATAGTGTAGATTGATTTACCAACATTTCTTTGCTAGATTAGATTAAGATGGGCTCTGGTCCTCCATTTCCATTTCTTGTGCTTGCATCTTGAAGTTTACACTCTCGGATTGATATATTTAATGTCAAGGATTTATACATATAAATAACCCAACAGGTGCATCATCATGCCCATGTGGCACTTATATGTACCTTGTTCTGAATATGCCAGCCGATGTGGCTTCACTCTACAATTTAGTCAAAGCTTATTGGAAAAATTTAAGGAAGTGTCGATGGCACAAATTGGTCTGATTGTCGATGGACAAAACTTGTTAAGAGTTGATGGAAGGAATCAATTGATAGTCGATGGAAAAGAATCGAGCTGATCATTGATGAGACAAAACATGTCAAGTGTCGATGGAAGGAATCGATTGATCGCTGATGGAAAGAGAAAATTCTCCCCATTACCCACGATTGCCGATGAGAAAATTCTCGTCCGAATGCCATCGTCAAAGAAAATCTAGGACATCGCTCGTTCATTTGGAAATTGATGAAGGGTGAATTTCATTTCATCAAAGGGGGGATTTTCTTCCAATCACCGATGAGAGGCAAACACAAATCGTCGATGAATAAATTCAAGAAAGTGTTGATGGGAGGACCGGTTCAAAGCGTCAATGAGAAACTTGTGGCCAATCGCCGAAAACCAATAAATTATTGGGGTGTCGATAGGAAAAATGGTTCCAGGTGTCAATGAGAAAATATTTTCCACTGTCGATGAGGAAATTTCTCACCCGTTGATGATATGAAGGAAATTACATATCGATGATGTAAAGGCATTTCCAAGCATCAATGGTAGATAATACAACATCGTTGATGCCAGAGAATTTAAAGGGCGTCGATGGCACATGCCTTCCCTTTTGCTGGCAAGGAAAATTCATCGACCATCGATTAAAACTTTCTTGAATTTCTCCAATAACAGGTGAGGCTAGGGTGACAAATCGAAGATGTATTTGGGAGTCGATTTTCAAGAATGAATTCAGAAACTGATTCCTAAAATATTTGTCATAAATTTGAGAACATAGGTGTATTTTCCTTGATTGGCATTCAATGGGATTTTTTTTATGGTTTGGGCATTACCCCGTTGTGCATACCAATTTTGAACAAAATTTTTATAAACAATTATTTTCCAAAGACAATATACTACCAAAGATCACATTTTGTAAGTAAACCATATACCCAAATAGCCACAACACCAAAATCATAAGGGAAGGGGAGATAACATGGGAAACAAAAGGTGTGTGCTGAGGTGTGCAAGGAACATATACCAAAAACATCAAGGATCCAAATGCAACATGTCTCCAATCATGGAAAATTTCATATGAATAACACCATCATTATCTAGCTCAATTATTGGCTCAATAAGAGAGAAAAATATCATTCATAAAGCTTATTTCAAGAAATTTAGATTTATAATTCATGAAAATCCAACCATGGTAATGCTATCATGTAGTTTCAAATGGTTATGACAAACTTAATAAATCATTTTATACACAAGAACATAAAGTATACATCCAATCCATTCTTTACAGATTTCTAAATCATAAACCAAGTTATTTCATAAATCACATATGCATCCAAATATTACATGGCACAAATTAGAGACTTATCTATTTATAATTGTTGGCCAAACAACCTAACTAAGGGTGAGCGATTTTCCACCCAACCATAGGTGTTGTTGCACATCAATCTCTCTACAATATGCCACCCTCTAGCTAGGCTATGAT
>JASDQU010010998.1:106890-120329 GCA_032191745.1 Picea mariana | reverse complement strand
ATGAGATTCCTTATGATAATATTTTGGCTCTTTCAATGGTAGGTATCATTATTCCTTGTGTAATTACACTCATTTCCATATCCAATACCAATCTACATGCAATCCTGAAATTTTATTCAGCCAAACAAGGGTGAGTGTTCATGCGTATAATCTTTTACTGCGCCATTTATGACAATCCTTGAAGTGATCTCATAATTATTTTATGCTAATAGCTCAATCACATTCAATGATTATTTATATTAAATGAAAGTAATATATCATTTATTATCCATGCACTACTAACACACATAACATTACATAATACAATTCAAACATTCATTCTTGCTAGTAGCCAATGTGCCAATTCGCATAGCTACTTAATTACTCACTTTGCTATTCCACAACTCTCTAAGAGTACTAGAAGGTTTTTCCTTCCATAATGGGTATTCGTATAAATTATATTTCATACAAACATGCATCTCTTCAAGTCATCCTCTCATTAAGTCACCTTTCATAATTTAAGCTCATGATTAACCAACTCAATCATGATATACTAATTTATGAATGTGTCACAAGGATTCTAATTAGTTTTCCATACTAGAGGTTTCTTCCTTTGCCATACCCCTGCCTAGGTATCAATGACATACATGCATTCAATTTGAACCATATCATTAAAGGTATAAAGTATTATGGGAGGAATTCTTATCCAATTCATTTTAGGTCACACACTGTGTTGGCATGACTCGTTTTTATACCTCCATAGCTGTTGTCAACATTCATGTTGTCACCTAATTAGTCGATGCCTTGAACTCACATAATCTCTATCCTCCACATGAGGGTGTCTACCATTGGAAGCTACATTGTCATCATCTTCAACTAATACTAGTCATACATCAATCACAACCATATTAGTCATCATGCCATGCTCATTGCATATGCCACAATATTCTTTAAATCAACAAACAATGTCAAACATGGTCTGCATATCTACGATTACTCTACCACATATTATCTCTTAATGTGTTTTCTAGTGCAAATGTATTTCAATTGTTTACTTTCTTTCCATTTTCAGCTTTCCAATGCTTAAACTATTCACACACGACACCTTTCTCGATCTCAAGAAAACACCATAAAACAACAAGAGACAAGTCAAGTGATTCCTCTTTCCAATTCCTTTGCATAGTCTAGAATTATAGTGTAGTTGAGTTATTTCCATGACCTTTATTCCAATTGAATAACATGGCATTAACGGTGATGTTCGTTCAAGTAGTTGTATTGATTCATTTTTATTTATTTGTTTGTTTATTTATTTATTTTTTCACAAACTATACTTCCCTTTCTCGGTTTGGATTCTCCATTTCCTTGAGCAACCCTGATCAAGTCCAACTCACCATTTCCTCACCTAGAGATACCTTCCTTGAGGTATTCACCACACTAAAACATCAAAGATAACTCCCGAATTTGATTAGAACAAGGTGTATTTTGCATATTAACCATATTCAAATCAAATTTATTAACATTTTCCTTGAGATATGTTTCCTTACACATGTGTATGTAATCTAGGATTCTTATACACCAACATCCTACTAGTTACTTCCCGTGATCCAAAATGATAAAAAAATGGTTTGGTTCAATTTTTCTTAATAGGATTAGTCGTTCCTATTAATTAACAAGAGTCCTCGTAGGGGACCCTTCCTTGAACTTCTTTATTTCCATTTGCATAAATTTCCTCAACCGATGTTGTAAGGATGATTCATGCAAATGGAATTTTCTCATGAGTACATTCTAAGACGCACATGGTCTTTATTTGCATCTTTATGTTGTTTTCATTTTTTTTGTAACTTTGTTCCCTAACAAAGCTCTTACGTAGTCCATCAACACATGCCTACTTTGGCATACAATTCCTTTGTTGCAATGCCTAACAACTCATCAAATTCAATTTGTAATTTATCACATCAAACACATGCACATCATACTTAATGAAAATCATCCTTATCAAACATATTATAATGAATTAGAATCAATCAATTTGAATTCAAATTCTTTTTAGCAAGTTTACTCAAGTTTGACCAAACCATATTAGATCACTTTTCTCTTAATTTGGCCGACATTTACTCTGCTCCTTTTCATGAGCTCTCTTCCATTACTTGTACTTAGAGTTATTTCCCCTATAAATTTCCTACTTAGTAGAGTCACAAATATCAATAGTTTTATAAAATTACTTTCCAGTTACAACAACTACCACATTTTTGGGAAGAATGCAAAATGATAAGTCTAATGACTCAATATAATTCCATGGTATAATGTTATTCCATTCTCAGTATTCGTCTACCCTTTCAATAAAATTCATTAATCAAGGTCATCCCCATGTAATGCTTGCACCTTGTCAAGATACGCCAATTCACACATCAGTGCCCTATCTTAATGAAGGACCAATCAACACTATCATCTTAGGTTACTCTTTCCTAATGAATACATTAGTAATTCCTTAGCATCTTTTTGACGAGTTGACAATAACTCTTACCAATTCAACACAACCTTAAAATAAATTTGTCTTTTGAAGGTTCATCATCATGGAAAGTTTCAAAGGAATAATTATAAGTATGTTGCTTTTTTCATAAGGGAATCAATGAAAAAATAAAATGCATCGTATATCTGGTCATACATGACACTCTTGCTTACTTGATGCTTGAGAATTTCATACTAACTCTTTATGAGGAGTGACTTACAACCTAATCAAACTCTTATTCCAAATGTTTCAAAACATCATCTTCAAGATAATATTGACTAGAATTTCATACTAACTCTTTATGAGGAGTGACTTACAACCTAATCAAACTCTCATTCCAAATGTTTCAAAACATCATCTTCAAGATAATATTGACTAGATGAAAATGGAATTATCCAAAATATAATAGGCACCATTTATTGCTCCATAGTCATACTCATGCACATTTCATTTACATCAAAAGTTATGTAATTATCTCAATGGACATGTACATTCCTCTTAGGAATAACGAATTCACTCAATATAGTTATAAGCTTAGAAAATTACTCATATTCACTTACCACTCGATCCTTTTCTGATTGTTACTTGCTAAGTCCCATTAGCATTACAATGTACCACCTAAGATGAATATTTTACATCAATTAGTCTCTTTCCTATCATTCATATGAAAATTTCATTTTAGTAGTCATCGGCAACCTCATAGGGGAAGAGTGTCTTAACCTTCAAGGGAAAAATCTAAATGACAATGATAATACCTTTAATACCATGCATTAAGCACCATATACAATGAACAAGGGTAATTATCGTCAATCATTAGGGTTCTTATACTTGTAGGTGTTCATTATATCTGAAAACAAGCCACCCAACTCAGTAATCAAAGTTTCATAATCTGTCAACCATGTCAAGATTTCGAAAGGGTGGACTGCACAACTTCCATCAACACTAGGCATTTTAATACTCTTTGTAGTTTACCTTCTTTGTGAAAATTGGTGATGACTTAAGTGGTTTCTTTCATATATCTTACAATGCCAAAGGAAGCTCACTATGAATCATAACATTCAACTTACCATTGGAATCACTCAATTCCAAGGTTTGAAAATACAACATTAATTGTTCATAAAATCCATTTACTCACACCTAAATGGATAGATGACAATAGATTTATTCCATCACAAATCAAATGGATTGGCCATAAAAAATCTCAATTAATTCCCAAAACACAAGGAACTGTCCATACTGACCTTACCTTTACATAAGAAAAAATCCCTTGTAAGAAGTTCTATCAACTCATACTCATAGGCAATGCTTGGAATTATCGAAACAAGTTCACCCATTCACTTGAACTCATATAGCCACTAATGCGACAACCAATGCTTAATGTATGGTTCCTAGGCCATACAGCCTCAATGTCATAATATTTTTTCCAGAACCTCTACTTTTAAGTTTTGTCCCTGACCCCTGTAGGATCAGTATTCAAACTAGGCTTAAATAATCTTGTCTCTTTTGTCTATCTTTCACCCATTCAAGTCTAGTGTTTGAACCATTGATCTGATACCACTTGTAACATACCTGACCCATAAAATTCATTAGGTTGGTGGGGTGTATGAATTTTTTATGATATTTCGCTAAACTACTTTCCTTAAACATAACTCTAATGTTGATTATGAACTTACAAGTTAATTCTTCTTCTCAAGAGCTTTCCAATGACTATAAAATGATAAATTTCGAGCTTTGGATAAGGATATATGATCTCTCAAAGTTCCTAAGCTTTTCCCTCAAGGGTCCTGTTGGCTTGCTAGTTTCACATCTTTTACATCATCAATTGGTTTCCTTTTTTATCATTTTCCCTTATCCCTACACTTGATTACAATGACTATTATCATATCTACCCATACTTATGAAGCTAATGTGCCTAAAAAGATTGATGAAGTAAAATGTTGTTAATGTTTACAATTTCCTTTGTTTTTTATGATTTGAATTAATCTTGTTGATGACATATACTTTTAGTTCACTTCCGATACCCGACCTCCATGATTGGCATATTCACACATCTTTAAGGAAAATTCCAGAACTTGGGTTTTGTCACTATGACCCTCGACATGGTGTGGTGTTCGTAAGATCACACCCAGGTCCAACATGGAATCCTTTAGCCGTGGTCAAATTTTTTCAGTCAAACATGTGCCAGATCCGCAACAATAATCTTCATGCGTGATTTCTAAGCTAATGAGGATGAATTTCATGGGAATTTTGAAACATGGGTTTTGTGCAAAATCGTAATTAAGTATATCACGAGTGGATTCCTCAGGAAGTGAAAGATAAGGGGTGATTCTTTAAAACGGGTTTGCCCAGATTTACTGTTGTTGCTTTCTTCTCCAACATCCCATCCAAATGGATATGCCTAGTCAAGAAGGATATCGAATCAAGCTATTCTCGACTATTTTATGTTATGGAAATAATTTTTAATCATTTCATGAGCTATCTCTTTAACTAAGATCCACAAAAAATAAAATGAATGTTATCTGTATGCTACTTTTATATTACACATTTATGAAATTGGGGAAGTTGGTTTGATCCACCCCATTTCTCTGTTCTATATAAAATTAAAGGATTAGAGATTAGGGGAGAGGGAGAGAATAAAGATAATAGGTTAGACAATATTGTAAGGAGGACTTGATGATATAATTGATGAGATTCTATGTACTGAATTGAAGACTCTCTCTCTTGCCATGGATTCATACAATATTTGTTCCTGCACATGGTATTTTGACTGTAATTTATTTTTGTAGTTTCTTTCCACAACGTGTGCTGAGAGTGTCAGGGCCCCCATTCCCTGACATGCATTGCATCTATTTATTGTAGTTATGTAGATCTGATTTCATGTAGCTTTCTAGCTTTGCATTTTCAGTTCTCAAGTCTTTCATTTGCAAGCTTCCATTACATGTCTTTTATATTTGAGTCATCCACAGAAGATTGATTATCCACTGAAGATTAAAGGACTGAACTACTTGATAAGTGATCACAAGAATATTTAGGAAGGATCACAATAATCTTTAGGAAAGATTGTGGTTTGTTCCAACATAGAATTTGAGTAAACCTTGTCTAGTGATCAGTTCTATGGTGTAGATTGGTTTACCGAAATTTCTTTGCTAGATTAGATTAAGATGGGCTCTCGTCCTCCATTTCTTATGCTTGCATCTTGAAGTTTACACTCTCGGATTGATATATTTAATGTCAAGGATTTATACATATAAATAATCCAACAGGTGCATCATCATGCCCATGTGGCACTTATATGTACCTTGTTCTGAATATGCCAGCCGATGTGGCTTTACTCTACAATTTAGTCAAAGCTTATTGGAAAAATTTAAGGAAGTGTCGATGGCACAAATTGGTCTGATCGTCGATGGACAAAACTTGTTAAGGGTTGATGGAAGGAATCAATCGATCGTCGATGGAAAAGAATCGAGCTGATCATTGATGAGACAAAACATGTCAAATGTCGATGGAAGGAATCGATTGATCGCTGATGGAAAAGAATCACGACGATGGCCAATGAGAAAATTCTCCCCATTACCGATGACAAACTTTTTGTCGATCGTCAATGACATGGTTCTCGTCTGAATGCCAATGTCAAAGAAAATCTAGGACGTCGATCTCATCGCTCGTTCATTTGGAAATTGATGAAGGGTGAATTTCATTTCGTCGATGGGGGGATTTTCTTCCAATCACCGATGAGAGGCAAACACAAATCGTCGATGAATAAATTCAAGAAAGTGTTGATGGGAGGACCAGTTCAAAGCGTCAATGAGAAACTTGTGGCCAATCACCGAAAACCAATAAATTATTGGGGTGTCGATAGGAAAAATGGTTCCAGGTGTCAATGAGAAAATATTTCCCACTGTCGATGAGGAAATTTCTCACCAGTTGATGATATGAAGGAAATTACGTATCGATGATGTAAAGGCATTTCCAAGCATCAATGGTAGATAATACAACATCGTTGATGCCAGAGAAATTAAAGGGCATCGATGGCACATGCCTTCCCTTTTGCTGGCTAGGAATTTCTTGAATTTCTCCAATAACAGGTGAGGCTAGGGTGACAAATCGAAGATGTATTTGGGAGTCGATTTTCAAGAATGAATTCAGAAACTGATTCCTAAAATATTTGTCATAAATTTGCGAACATAGGTGTATTTTTCTTGATTGGCATTCAATGGGATTTTTTTTATGGTTTGGGCATTACCCCGTTGTGCATACCAATTCTGAACAATTTTTTTATAAACAATTATTTTCCAAAGACAATATACTACCAAAGATCACATTCTGTAAGTAAACCATATACGCAAATAGCCACAACACCAAAATCATAAGGGAAGGGGAGATAACATGGGAAACAAAAGGTGTGTGCTGAGGTGTGCAAGGAACATATACCAAAAACATCAATTGAGCTGAATTCAAGGATCTAAATGCAACATGTCCCCAACCATGGAAAATTTCATATGAATAACACCATCATTATCTAGCTCAATTATTGGCTCAATAAGAGAGAAAAATATCATTCATAAAGCTTATTTCAAGAAATTTAGACTTATAATTCATGAAAATCCAACCATGGTAATGCTATCATGTAGTTTCAAATGGTTATGACAAACATAATAAATCATTTTATACACAAGAACATAAAGTATACATCCAATCCATTCTTTACAGATTTCTAAATCATAAACCAGGTTATTTCATAAATCACATATGCATCCAAATATTACATGGCACAAATTAGAGACTTATCTATTTATAATTGTTGGCCAAACAACCTAACTAAGGGTGAGCGATTTTCCACCCAACCATAGGTGTTGTTGCACATCAATCTCTCTACAATATGCCACCCTCTAGCTAGGCTATGATACCACAAGGGAAAAATTGACACTCTCAGGAAATTTCTGGGCAGTCATCCATCTTCAACACAAAGATTAATTCCCTGAGAACAATATTCTAAGTTCTCAGGAACAAAATAAAAACAACTCTCTTGGACACCCACTACCTACCCCACGTAGCACAAGGAAATAACTCCCTTCTCTACTACAAAGTCCCTCAGAAGCCTCCCCCTCTAGTGCTCTTCTATGTGTGCCCAATAGGGTTCCAATTGGAGTCCCATAACTCCAACGATTTTCCATATTTGTTGCTCTTCTCTTGGAGAAAAAATATTATTTTTATTGGTTGGACTTTCTCACCTGCTATGGTTGGCTCTCTAGACTACCCAAACTCCTCTTTTTTTTCTCCCTTTCTTCACTATAAAAATTTCCCCCTTTTCTCATACGAATTTAGTTTTCTCCCATGCATGTTGACTCTCACATTCCCCAAGGTTGATTGTACTCGGGCCCATGCTCTCAATAAGTTGATGAGGGGACTCCCTCAACCACCTCCCCCACAATGCAGTTAATGGTATCATTCCCATCACATGGTACTTTCCCATACTCTCATAACTAGGGAGGTGACTTCTTCTACCAACCTCCTTACATTCATTTAATGATTGGCCTTGGATAAGTCAAAGGAAGAAAAAAAATATTTTCTTCACAAAATAAGTTGGTAAGGTGGCTTGGGTTCTTTGACATGTGGAGCCCCCTTTAGCCCCCCTCACTCTTCCCCTCTTGTGGTATCATGGCCTCTATAAGCGCTTGTGCTCAGTCAATTGTTTGGATTCTTCATTATCTGAAACTAATTTTTTAATTGTTCAATATGTCCAAATCACCATGAAATGGTATTAAAATCTCCATGCTGAAACAAAACCATCGATGATCATAATTTATTACATTTTAATCAGGGGGTCAAAATGGGGGTGTTATAGTGAGCTTGCCTTTGATTAGAACCTGCTAGTTATTTTGAACTCACATGATCATAGATTTAGGTGAAGGGTATATCCTAGTGAATTGGCCAATTATGAATCTTTCAACTAAAGCAAGAATCATATGCCAAGAGGAGGAGATATGAGGAGGAACCTTCAGGATGCTATCTTGACAAAGAGAAAGGGTTGAGGCTTCATGGATTTCCCAAGGGAAACGATGAGGACGTGGAAGGCCAAGGTATCTGCATCTGGAGGGGGAGGGAAGCCCCCTACATGATCCAAATCCATAACACATGGATACAAGAGGCGAACAACTAAAAATAGAAACTCTAACAACATGCAATGCAAACACACAACTTAAAATCCATTAAAGAAATCAAATATTATAAATTATAACTATAAATTAAATCTTTATTAATAAATATTTATTCACATTTTTTACAACTTCAACGAGTTCATGGCATTGAAACTCATCCTTCAGCTAACCCAAGAAAAATAAATCTCACATCTTCACATTTATGGGGATTCTCAACTGGTCATAAATTGGATGAAATGGTATTTCTCACTGTAGAATTACACTTTTGTCATTATTCCATAATATCAAAAGAAGCTTACATGACTTTTCTCATCTCAGTTTTGGTCATGTTTATAGGGAATGGAACCAAGAAGCAAACCGTCTCTTAAAATCCGTACTGGAATTGGACCGAGGCAAGTGGAAGGTTTTTGAAAAGAGCCCAAATGAGTTCAAGGAATATCTTCATGACTCATGGCCCCACTTAGCATAAGCTTTCATGATTTTCTGATTTTTATTTAGTCTACTATGTTCACAAGATCTGTTAGATAATGATTCATGATGTTTTCATTAAGACTTATTTTGATCGTTCAACACTTTATGGAACCGTGCAGACGATCTTTTGTTTAGTTGATCAGGCAACAACTCACTAGGTTTATAATTTTGTATAAAGATAAGATGACACTTTGTTTTTTCTCTAGATCTTTTAGATTGCAGTTCTGGCTCTTAGCGAGAGGAATGCCTAAGACATCTAATTTTATAATTTAGTTTTACCTCATAAATACAATTACTAGATTTTTTTTCTTTGAAAAAAAAAACATCCACATTTAAAAAAAAAAAAGAAAAAATTGAAATTTAAGGAATAACTTAACATACCACTATCTTCCCACTAAAATATAATCACTTTTATAATATAGTTATAAAAAACAATTAACGTTGGATCCCCTTACAAAAGAGCAACTATATGACATTGGTTTTATTCTGATAGCGTTGTCCTTACAACCAAAGGCCATATGGCACTCTTTTAATTTTCTTCTTTAGTATGATTGAAGTTATATATATTCCAAGTAACTCAAAGCTTTAAAAAGTATGCTTGGAATTTTATTCCATGTTCAATGATCTACTTTAATCGAATCAATGACATTATGTACTTTAACTAAATCTTCGAGACATGAAATTTGATTTCAAAAGTTACCTTGAAAGTATTCCACACAATTCTTTCACACGCTGAAAGGAAAAAAGTATGTTGGAAGCATTGTGGAAGTATGCGCACCATAATTTATTCTCTATGTTTGTTTTTGGACTCTACGTGATTATGAAAATAATTGATTTTGCTTACTCATTTTAGTGTCCATGTGCCACGTGTTTTATTTATTCGTGAATGAGAATTTGGGTTAGATTACCTTCGATTATAAAAGGGGAGCTGTGATGTTAACAATGATGCAAATCAATTTTGTCAATTTGATATGAGTGTTAATACCTAGTTTTTTTTTTTTTTTTAAGGAATCTTTGTGGAAAATTCTTCGAGTATTTCTCCATGATATATGGATAGTAAATGGGGTAAATCGTTGGTCCTGATTACAGAGTCTCACTCTAAGGGGATTAAGAGAGTCGAACCCATGACCTCCTCAACTGATCATTGGGGGAGATATCTCACGTTTGGTTCAAGAACGCTTGAGCTAACCCTAGGGGCTATTAACACCTAGTTTTTTTGTTACATGACAAACAATATTCTCTTTTGAAAAAATTCGTATTTGATTTAGACAATGTATAAATCAAGATCTCTTAACCATTTTCTCAAAATCAAACCCACATACATTTACCAAGTTATTGTGTGTTGCAGTGTTATCATGTAACCAACTAATGCATTAACCTCTTTTATTAGGACCATGCACTTTTTTCCTCAATATTCATGCAATTGAGCTCATAAACTCGTAATATTGGTATAATTTTTCAAATGTCAAAAACGTTAAAAAACGCGTAAGCCATGACCTCATTAATGCATTTGTTTCGATAGTTACAATCATGAGGAATTATTTGACCCACTTGTACATGGTAATGGTTATTTTCAAACCCTAAATCAACAATAAATACATATTGGTTCACACATAATTTGGATCTTCAATTGTTCATCCCAAAGTTATGTTGTTGAAATTCATCTCCCTTTTGAGTGATCATCTTTAACTTATCTGTAAAAGACACAAGGGTTTCGTAATGAACAACTCACTCTGAATTCATATATATATATATATATATATATATATATATATATATATATANTGGGGGAGATATCTCACGTTTGGTTCAAGAACGCTTGAGCTAACCTTAGGGGCTATTAACACCTAGTTTTTTTGTTACATGACAAACAATATTCTCTTTTGAAAAAAATCGTATTTGATTTAGACAATGTATAAATCAATATCTCTTAACCATTTTCTCAAAATCAAACCCACATACATTTACCAAGTTATTGCGTGTTGCAGTCTTATCATGTAACCAACTAATGCATTAACCTCTTTTATTAGGACCATGCACTTTTTTCCTCAATATTCATGCAATTGAGCTCATAAACTCGTAATATTGGTATAATTTTTCAAATGTCAAAAACGTTAAAAAACACGCAAGCCATGACCTCATTAATGCATTTGTTTCGATAATTACAATCATGAGGAATTATTTGACCCACTTGTACATGGTAATGATTATTTTCAAACCCTAAATCAACAATAAATACATATTGGTTTACACATAATTTGGATCTTCAATTGTTCATCCCAAAGTTATGTTGTTGAAATTCATCTCTCTTTTGAGTGATCATCTTTAACTTATCTGTAAAAGACACAAGGGTTTCGTAATGAACAACTCACTCTGAATTCATATATATATATATATATATATATATATATATATATATATATAATTGATTGTAAAAATGATGATGATATTACAAGGATAGGGCCTGCCTATATATACACCCTTTATGGTTTTATGAAGAATCATGACTTTTAGTCATGACCTTTTATTACATTAATGTTTAATTTTACTTTTATTTATTATTTTAATGTCTATATATTATATTATTTATTTATTGTGACATTGCCCTTCTCTTAATTTTGCTTTGTCCTCAAAGCAATGATAAAGAAGGATGTAACTGGAGAAAGTGCTCTGAATCCCATGCAACATCTTCTTTCGGTAGATTTTTCCATTTAATAAGATATTCCTTGATTACTTGAGAATGCAATCTCTTTTCTCGGGTGGCGATAGTGGCTTCGGGCTCTAAAATGATTCTTCCTTCCTCATCCAACATAGGAAGTATAGTTTGTGCCTTTTGTTGTTGCCCCAAGATTCTCTTTAGACATGATACGTGGAAGACATTGTGGATACAACTTTTATCTGGTAAATCCAACTGGTAAGCTATGTCACTGATTTTTCTATTTATTTGATATGGTTCATAAAATTTTGAAGCCAATTTATTCTTCCCATGTTGTTTAAGGGATAACTGCTTGTAAGGTTGAAGCCTCACAAATACCTAGTCTCCTACTTCGAACTCTCTTTCTATTCAGTTTTGGTCCGCTTGTTGCTTCATTCGGTTCCTTGCAACTATTAAGTTTTCTTTGAGTAACTGAAGGATTTTCTGATTTTTGTCTAAATGGTCTTTTACTGACACAAATTTAATGTGGCTGGTGGCCGACTCCTTCCATGATGGAGGTTCGTAACCATAAATATCTTGGAAAGGTGTCATTTTAGCTGATGTGTGCTAAGTGGAATTATACCACCACTCAGCAAGGTGCAACCATTGAAACCATTTATTTTGTTTGTCGGAGATGAAACAACGAAGATAGGTTTCTAAACATTTATTGATGACTTTTGTTTGACCATCTGTTTGAGGGTGGTAATATGAGCTCATATTGAGAGAGGTTCCGATCTATTTGCAAAATTCTCTCCAAAACTTCCCTTTAAATTTGGCATCCCTATCATTAATGATAACCTTAGGGAATCCATGTAGTTTGTAAATATTTTTACAGAACATTTCGACTGTTTGTTTTGTTGAATATGTTTTCCTTACTCCAATAATGTGTGCATACTTAGTTAGTCTGTCTACTACTACTAATATTTTATCTTTTCCGTCGGATATGTGTAGTCCTTCAATGAAATCCATTGAAATTTCTTCCTATTTTTGGTTGGGAATGTGTAATGGGTGGAGTAACCTAGGGGTCGATACATTTTCATTCTTGTTCCTTTGACAAAGATCACATTCTGCTACATATTTTTGAATATCCACACTCACCCCTTTCCAAAAAAATGATCTCTGTGCATTATAGTATGTTTTGAAAAATCCACGAATGATCTATGTGCATCAATATTGTTCCAATTCCAAAACCTGACGTGTCACACTCGATGATGAAAGGTTTGTAGAAGTCAAGTGTTTCTAATACCGGAGTTGTGGACATAATGTTTTTTCAATTTTCAAAACATTTTTGTGCTTCCACATTCCATTGGAAGGAGTTTTTCTTAAGGATATTTGTTAGAGGGGCAGTTAAATGATAGTATCCTGCCAATCCTAGAAATCCTCTTAACTTGGATACGTTTTTGGGTTTATGCCATTCTGTGATTGCCCTGATTTTTTTGGGGTCTTCCTTGACTCCTTTTTTGGATATGATGTGACCAAGGTACTCTACTTCCTCCTTGCCAAGTGTACATTTTGACATTTTGGCGTAGAATTGATTTTCCTCTATAAGAGATATCATTTGTCCCAAATGTTTCATATTCTCCTCCCATGTTTTTCTGTACACTAAGATATCATTGAAGAAGACTAA
>JASDQU010010998.1:75380-95675 GCA_032191745.1 Picea mariana | reverse complement strand
GTGGATATATTGTGTATTTAGTATTTGTGATGACTATATTTATAGATCTATTCAGGTTCTTAACATATTTTCAGGCACCAACCTGCTGCTATAAATATTTGTAGGAAACAACCTACCGGAGACAACAATCCCCAATGATAAAAATCTTAGTAGGCACCAACCTACTCTGACAGATCTTCATAGACACCAATCTACTTGAGACACCAATCCCCATCGTTAAGCACCAAATTAGCAAGAAACATCAATCTCTTTCATATTTTTGTAGACACCAATCCCCACTACTGAGAACCAACTTAGTAAGAGACACCAATATCTTACATATATTTATAGACACCAATCTACTGAAGACATTGATCCCCACTGCTAAGAACCAACTTAGCAAGAGACATCAATATCTGAGCTACACCAACCTTCACCAAGTTTGCTTACTATTTATTCCTTCATTAGGTTTTCTCATTGCTTCTTCCTTTACTAGGTATACTCACTGCGTTTTCCTTCACCATGTATTCTCACTACTTCTTCCTTTACCAGGTTTGACCAAAAATTGAATTTCCAAATGGAAACTTTCCTAAAGCTTGATTTTTTGGGCCTCTTCCCAAGAATGAACTTGTACAACATGCCACATATACAATTTTTTAAATCTAATTCTGAGATTTTTACCCAAGGTAGTTTTGTAGGTCTCTTTTTTCTCTGCAAAATCTCAAGGTCTAAAACATCCCAGAAAATGAGTTATAGCAAAAGTACCAAGATGACTTGTTTGAAACTAATTTTAGGAGTATTCAGGAACCTTAACTTCCACAAAGCATATCTCTGAAAGTATAGCGAACTGGCATCCAATATTTCTACCACATTTACACTAATATCTCTTTGCTTCCTCTACAAAATATTAGTGTCTGAAACATCCAAAAAAATAATTTATAGCAAAAGTTCCAAGATTACCTGTTTGAAACTAATTTCAAGAGCATTCAGGAACCCTAACTTTCACAAGGCATATCTCTGAAAGTATAGTGAACCAACATATGATATTTTTACCACATGTACACCAAGATCTCTCCTCTATATTTGGAAAATATTAGGGTCTAAAACTGATCCGGATTATATTGAGAACGAAATGATATACAAACAAAAATATGGCAAAGAACAAAGAAATACATTGAAACCCAACTTCTATTGATGAATAACAGAATATTGTAAAACACAAACTGGCTAGAATGGTGGTAGCTTATCGATGAAAAGAAATATGTTTCATCTACACTTATCCACAATAATCATTACATCACACTCCATTGCATCTCAAAGGACCTCCTTCACCTCGATTACATATGAGAGAGTGAGAGGATAATAATTCCCATGATGCATGTGGGATTAATTGGTATAAGTTTAGAAAATGTCATAGGCATGTATAACACTAGGATTTTCTGAGAGGTCGCCCATCCCAGTAATAATCTAGCCCAAGTGTGCTTAATTGTGGAGTTCCAATGGGATCTGGTGCATTAACATTGTAGGAATGTACATAAGACCACTAGGAAATCATTGCATTATGGTTGTAATTAAAAAATGGAGATGGAATTCCCTATTGAAAGGGTGAATATCATGGTTTATGAAAATCACTGACTCAAAAATGTTGATTTAGTTTAAAATGTGGATAGCCACCGAGATCCACCTGGATCAGTCCTCCCCCTAGGGGGCAATGGTCCCCATTGCATCAAGTTTCGTTGGGAGATGGGGAAACTTTTGTTGAATCTAAACCTTGGTGAGTTTCTTTCCTTGTTGAAGTAGTTGTCCTGCTTGTAATTGGAATTAGCCTATTGAAGGATGTCATGAACCTATTTTTGGAGGTGCTCAATCCATTCAACAAATCTAGTTTCATGATCTTCCTTGGTCTAAGTGTGGGAGAAATTTTTCGGTGAAGATGTAGTAGGAAGAGATATATCAATGGGGGCTAATGGTTGGAACCCCAATCACACCTGAAAAGGGTTTTGTCCAATAGAGCTATGAAAGGATCTATTATAGTTTTGTTGAACATATGGAAGACTCTCATTCTATGGAAGGGAGCGTATATATATTGGACAATTAGATAAGGGAGCAATGGGCACCAAGTAAATGGAATGCTTGACTTGGTAGTGAAGTGGCACCCCCATAGGTGAAAAAATATATTTATGCTCCTCTCCAATATTATCAACTTGTTTCTACTATATAGAAAGGTATTGGGCCAAGGTTGTGGTGGTCATAGTGACCTTTTATTCACCTTTAGTCTGGATTGTGAAGAGGGAAATTTTTTTGTTCTGAGAGATTACTTTGTGGCATTATTTTTCCAAGATCAATGAAATAGGAGTAGTCATAACTACCTCTGGTATCCTCTAGAGTTGTTTTTATAGAAATATTTTCCTCACCCCATGCAACTTTCTCAGAAGGCCTTTTCCATTTCCCTATACAGACTTGAAGTCCCTTTTTACAGTTTCTAGAGCTAAAAATTGTATTTTTCCACATATACACACCCTAACAACTATACAACATGTGTATACGCAGGTTTCACCATTACATCCCATATACATCATATTTTGTGCCAAAAATTGAAAAATGGTGTCGAGTTTCCATGTCACATCACGAGATCCATGATCCTTGACCTTACATATATTGGAAATGCTCTGACTCGGCCCTTCAGTTCCATTTGAAGGCTATAAATGGGCCATATCCAAGATGTGGAGAAGAGGAGAAGAATTCAACTTTGAGAGAAAATTTACTCTGGAGAAATTATTCACTTCATATTGAGTTTGCATCCCTTTGTCCTTTTAAGTATGAACACATTGTTCATCCCCCAAGCTCTTCCCTATTTGATGGAGAACCTCATTGTCTCTCTTATATGAGCTTGCCTTTGGTGGAGGATTGAAGTGGTGGAGGCCCATCTGGAAGGGAATTAGTTTCTCGGTTCCGAGACATGCCGACACAGAAGTTTTTCATTCATACACTTCTATTGTTCATATTTTAATAGAAATACTCTTTTCTCGTCCAATTAATGTTTTGCAAATATTTGAATTGTTATTCCATGGGCATATTTGATATGAATATTGATGGATTATGCTATTATATGTGCTAAATTTATATATTATCTCCATATGCTTGTGTATCTTGGTTGTTGAGGACAAGTTGCAAGTGTATAGATTTGAGTCAAGTGCTCAACGGTGGACTTGATCGAACGTCTGGATGAGGTAGGCTCTTTATCTTGTCTTGTTAGCATGTTTGTTTATATAGCATACTTGATATTAGAGTTGATTTCTGCAGTCATTTCCATCTGTTGTGGTTTACCCCATGCCATAGAGTGATTTTCCTCGTAACAGAATTGGTGACCATACTAGGGAGGGGAATCTTCTTTTCAGGGTTTGGAGTGTTTTTCTCCTTTGATTGCTCTCGATTATCTTGATTTTCTTGTCGTCTGATTGCTTGAAAACCTCTTTTCATTTTGAGTCTGAGTTTCTTGGCCTTATCCTTAACCTGACAGTGTTTCAATACATATATGCATGTTTTTCCTTGACAGACGCATACATACGCAAGCTCTAGTTCTGTAGGAAGCGTATATACACAGTTTTGTCCTGAATAGTCAGGTACATCATCCTTTTTTGCTTGATTGTTGCGTTTGATGCTTTTTGGGTAATTTTTTATTGTTGTTGAGTCTTCTTGGGTCTCTGTCATGATTGTTAAGTGCCTCCAGAGTGATAGGAAACCTTTCTTTTCTTGGATTTTCGGGCAGTTTTTCTTTCTCATCATCATTTTCATTGGTTGTCCTTACATCTTGGGTTGGGTGTTTTCTTCTTGATATTCTACTTGGTTTGTCTTTGTTTGTGTACACTATGGTATTTATATCGGGTTGTTGTTCAGTCCTTTCATTTTGATTCTTTTATATTGAAAACACAAAAAAATATACATTTTTCATTGTTGGAATTTGATCTTTTGGGTTCTTATCATTGATCTTAGTACATGTATGGAAAGATTGCATCTTATTTGAAATTGCATAATTGAATTGAAAGTTGCATTTTAAACAAATCTTTTCGTTTGTTGAGAATTGAAGTTAGGACTTTGCATTATATTCATATTCATTTATTTTTACTTGATGAGTCATAACATCATCAGTTTCACGACCACATATTTTGAGTAAACAAAGCCACTAAAGTAACGTTGATAAATTTAAAATTGATTAGAAATGATTTTATTTTTCAGGGTGCACAAACTAGCTTAAGATTTAGAGCCTTGGAATAGGATTTTGTGAGTAAACTTCTCCAAGGCTATTAAACTCAACATATGTGTCTGACTAAGGGAGTGGTGAAATCCATTGTATAATTAGTGACGTCAACAAGCTTCGCTCACACCAGAGTTAAGAACGAGGTTGTGCAAAGTTGGTTGAGGAGATATACCTCTAATAGCTTCTATTCAAAGATATTTATGTGGATCTATTCATATATGGGAGTCTTGCTATTTCCTTTACCTCTTTGAGAGGCCTAGCTTTCAAGATTTTGGGCTTTGTTACCCTACCCATACGGTGGACCTAACTTACAATTTTTCATCTGTGCATTGGTTATATCATGGTGGCTTTAGTTGCTTGACATAGGTAGCCACATAGATTACTTGCAGGTGTTATTCTGTAGGTACCCTGAGTCAGATAAGGGTCATACAACACACAACCTTTATGGAGGATTATCTCTTCGGGGGGAATATGACCAACTGCATTGTTAAGCCCATGAGGGCCCTTATAATTGATTCTGATACCTATGATTTTTTGAAGGGAGTCTCAGGCTTGTCTTGGGTGAGACATACCTACTCCAGTGAGGGAGGCCCCTTTTCATCCATTATATCTTGTTTGTGTGCATTGGCATTTTTTCTTTACTTTGGTGTGCTCTTTGATTATTAGTTAGCCTTAGGATTTTGTATTGCATCGTGATTTTTCATTTCTATGTTTAGTGGATCCCCTGTGACTCCCTCAGTTAGCATTACCTAGCCCATGGTATTCTCTCATTTCATGGGGACGAATCCTTTTGTATTTTTGAGTGGTACATCGAATCATGATACTCAGCCAATACCTTGGGCCTCTAATCATTTTTCTCATGGTATGTCAAACATGTCTTTGCACTTTCCATCCTCTATCTCACCGTCTTATGTGAATCCAAGTTTTGGGTCTAGGGGCATGATGCCTCCTATTCTCCCTTTTTGTTTGGTGGGAGTCATATCCCTCAACCAACTCTTATGGTAGGAGGTTGGAATATTCCTTCCTATGGATCCAATCCTAGCTTCACTTTTCTAGGAGAAAGTGCTCAAATGGGTGATCATTCTACTTATTACATCTCGCTCATTTATCCCTCTTCCGCTATGTCAGTTCCTACAAATGCTTTCCCCATGGAGGATATCCATATGTTCTCTAGTGTTTCATCTGGGAGTAGTCAATTTTATAGTATGGGAAACCCCCTTCACAGAGTTCCTTTGTTTGGGGGAAACATATATCCTCACATGAGTAACCATTTTCATGTCGCTTTCTCTTCGCACGCGGCTTCTTCGGTGACGATTCCCTTACAACCATTTATGAACCAGTATGGAGGAGGATACTTTCCTAGTGGACAGGGCCATGGTGTATACTAGAACCCTTTCTGGCCTACAATCTCTCAAAACTAGTCTTTCCCATAACCTTGGTCTCAAAAGTCGCAACCAACCTCCACCATTTTAGTCATTGCAAGTCATACTGGCATTATATCACCAACCTCTGCTATCCATGTTGGAGATTGGTCGAAAACCTCTGCAAGTCATGTTGAAGACCAGCAACCAGTCGTTGCAAGTCACAATGGGGGCACAACTCTAGTCACTAGTAATCACACTGGAAATTCATCACCAAACTCTACAGGTCATGTTGGAGATTTGCCACCAACCACTACAATTCATGTTGGGGGCATTCATATGATTGAGAAGCATAGAAGTATAAGACGTAATCCCAAGTTCCTTTGTAGGATTTTCAAAGGAGATCATATTACTCATGTGTGCCTTGCTACTGTTGTGGTACAAGAAGTGCGGTCCTTGCCTAGGGGGCCTTCAGGTTCTGAGTCGTCTTTGGTTTCCCAACATTATAGTCCTTTTTTGGTTGATACAACAGTCGTTTCAATGCAATCCTCAACTGAAACCACTTTTATTGTTGGGGATGATGCATTTCTTGACCATGTTGACTTGCATCTTGTTCAACCAACGGTCACATTGATGCAATCATCGACCGAAACCACTCCTGTTTTTGGGGGTGATGCATCTCTAGACCATGTTGTCTTGAATTATTTTCAACCAATGGTTGAATAAGTGGTCATATCAATGCAATCTTTGTTCGATCCCACTCTTCTCTTGGAGAGTGACAAGTATAAGGAAGTTACATTGTTAATGTAATCTTCGGTCAATCCCACTCTTCTTTTGGGGGGTGAGGCTTCTTTTGACCATGTCCTTAGCATTTCTAGTTTTGTACCTTCTTAACAAGGGATCATTCCACTCACTTCAAGTATGCTCCCTCCGAGTCCTAGGGTGGTTTCCTTTGATTGGAATGATCTTGTAGAGCCTCAAATTCCTTCTTCTACACCCTTCCAGATAAGGGGCATTCTAGGATATCTTGTAGATAAGGTAACCTCTGCAAGTATTTTATCCTCCTCAACTTGGAAAGATTTGGGTTTTCCCAAGATTGTGTCAGTTATCTGTGAGTTGTTGAATTTTTATAGAAGACCTGCATGGGAGCCTTGGTCTCCCCCATTATATGTTTCTTAGAACAACATTCCCGAGTCTTGTTTAAGCTATTTTTCGACTCTCTCAAAAAGTGAAAAGATTGTCGAGTGAACTTGTCTCTTTCACACTTGTAAATTGGATTTGAAAGGATGTCTATTTGGTGTAAGTTTAACCCTTTTTCAAACCAAGTAGACTAAATTTACGAAAAAGGACATTCTTTGGAGTTAAGTTGTAATTGCATCTCATTCTCTCACTTGTAGTATTGAGCCTATTGTCAGTTCTCGCTTTCGCATTATAATCATATCACCTCAACAATTTGCATCATCAACCAAGAAGAGCCTTGTTTATATCCTTTGCAGCTTGACACCCTATACCCCAAGAGGAAACATTCCCCCGAGTTTCCATACCCTGCATGCACCTCCTTGAATTGAGCATAGGTATGTTCCATTGTTAGAACTAGTTTCTTAGTCACGACACACGTTTCCTCCTCTGTATCATAGCATTCATTTGACTATTAAAAAACAAAAAAAAGACAAGTGGGAAAAGAATATTATCTCATGTTGGCCACAGTCGTGTCTCCTTTGAATAGAGCACAAAATTTTGAGTCACTTATAATCAAAATTTTGGGTTTAGCATGACCTTAGGAAGATGATCTCATTACTTATAGTTTTCTCCCTTGACTGATTACTCTTCCAATCCCTATGGAGAGTTTTATTGGTGCCTCCTGCATCACAAAGTTTCATCATTAAGTCTATGCTACCAGGGCCTTCCATATGCCTTATTCTCTTGTTCAAAGGATGTATATCAACCTGTGTCAGCCATTTCTCAGAACTCTTGAATTTGCATGTCGGACATACCCTCAGTGTGTCTCAGAGTTACATGAATTTGTAGTCCTACCGTGCACCCTTTTCCTACTTTCATCATGGGTAGGTAACCTTGAACCCAACAGTCGACATCTCCTCATCGGTCACTGACTAGGGGGTTTCACTTGAGTTCAATATCAAGAAATATATTCACACATTGGGATTCATGCAGTTTATTGGATGCCATTAGCCTTGGTGGTTTCCTTGCCTTTTTCGGTAGCTTTCCTTATTGGTTTCTATTCAGAGGGTTTTTTTCGTGCACTGCTTTCATCTGGTGTGTGCAAAAGATGCACAGGGTCATTGGTTTGTGACCATGTTCTTCATCTGAGTTACTCCAAATTATGAAGCTATTGCTTTGTACCTCGTGCTGGCTGATGAGAGATACCTTAATTCTCTCCTTTCATTGGTTCTCCTTCTATCGACTTCATCCCATCTATTCTGGAAACAAGACCTAGAGTCCTATGAGTACCTAGAGGCTTGTAGTTATCAGTGGCAGATTCTCTCACCATCGACAGTTTGGAATACATCAGTGCCTCATGATTGATGGGTTCTTCAAGTGTTCGACCTGAACACCTTTACTCACAATTGTAATAATTTACTCAATGCCTTGATACCTACTTTCATTATCGGTAGGTTGTCTCGCATTTGTTAATAGTATACCTTAATGATCGATAATAAAAAAAAGTCACATTGTGTTCGACCTCAACTCCTTTATTCACGTGATGTAGACTTTCACCTTTGGTGGATCGTGTAGAATACTTGAAGACATCAGTTCATAGTCGCAACTTTCCTGAGTTGTTGTTATCATTCATTAGACCAATACCTATATGACTTCAGTGATCATGGGAGATCAAATTGTACTCCATTGTATAAAAATATCTTCAAATTGATTTTGAGATTGGTTTTCACTAGGCCTTGTTCACGACTATGATAACCTTTGGCATGTATCTACTTTTGTATTTCCTATTCATGGCCATGAACAATTGTTTGTTATATTTCCACATGGATCTACAATGTAATTCAAATTGGCAGCCATGTGCACAAAGTCATTATGGATTGTAATATTCTTATGAGAAACTTGTTCGTATGCAAACTTGAAGTCCCTTTTTGCAGTTCCTAGAGCTAAAAATTGTATTTTTCCACATATATGTGCCCTAATAGCTATAAAGCATGCGTATACACAGGTTGCACCATTACAATCCACGTACATCAGGTTTTGTGCCCAAAATTAAAAAAAGGTGATGGGTTTCCATGTCACGTCATGGAATACATGATCCTTGACCTTTCATATACTAGAAACGCTCTGACTCAACCCTTCAGTTCCATTTGAAGGCTATAAATGGGCCATATACAAGTTGTGGAGAAGAGGATAATAATTCAACTTTGAGATAAAAGTTACTCTGGAGAAATTATTCACTTCATATTGATTTTCCATCCCTTTGTCCTTTTAAGTCTGAACACATTGTTTAGCCCCCAAGTTCTTCCCTATTTGGTGGAGAACCTCATTATCTCTGTTATATGAGTTTGTGTAACGTTCCAGACTTAGATTGGAGCATGTGGGCTCCCTCCATTAGCTGAGACTTGCGATTCGGATGAGTCAACAAACATTTAGTTATTTCATGAGTGAATTTGGGTTACTAGGGTGCACAACATCGTGCCAAGTACGACTTCACCAAGATGGACTTGCGACAAAGGTTGGTGACTTGACCGAAGAGTTGGTTGGGTGGGCACCCCATGAAGACATGGGCTCTCCAGTGAATAAATGAATGGTTGGTAGAGTTGGGTGCGACGAAGGAATGTGCACTCAACAAAATGCACAAAAGATGGCTTGACAGATGAAAAACCAAGGATGGATGGCCATAGGATTTTTAGGTGCTCCATCAGTGAGATAGAATGGCCAGGAAAAGGTGAACACCCAAAACGTGTGATGGACATCTTGCGATGTGGTTGCGCAAGCAAATGGACGAAGGCTAAGTTGAGCATGTTTAACTAAAAGTGGATTTCAGTTGGGGAAGAGTGTGCACACGGAAGATGAGCACATCCCCTTGACTAGTCGGGTGAACCCGTGAAAGTGGAAAAATAACCAAGAGTGTGCGTCGGCTTGTAATCAAAGGGATGCATTGGTTGGAGGAGTTGCGTCGCAAGGAAAGGGTGCACGATTATTTAACCAAGTGCAAGTTGGGCATTTGGAAAAGGGGCTAAGGAAAGAATTTGGGAGACACTTCTTATGTTTTTGGATAAATCGGTGAATGCGGACATAAACTGATCTCTCTAGATCCACCTAGATCTAGAAAAAAATGAGACGGGACATGGTGCTTTCCCTAACATTAATCATTGAATTTAATATCAAAGAAGAGATGAGTGATATACCTTTGAATATCGCTTCCTTATGTCTTTGGTGTCCCTACTTCACTCCGGTGCTCTTGTTCTATTGATCCTGCAATGAAACACAAACCAACCAAAGTGAAAGCAACAATAGTATGTTCAATGAAAACCTATACATGTGATCAAGGAGTCATGTAATAAAATGAGAATCATTTTTATGGGAAAGAAACATGCCACTGTATTATATTAAGTAAAAGAGGAAGATACAACCAAACCGCCTTGATGTTACAAGGTTCCCTTTTAGTGGCTCTTTGCTCCAACACACACACTTGCTTCAAACTTGCATGAAGATGACCCAGAATAGCTTGATGAAATAATGGAGATCTCAAGCATCGATTAAAATAGAGTTCCTCACACAATATTCAACCTATTCCTTCATAAATTCCTTACTTGATCTTGCTTGCTTTTTGCTTAACCTTTTCCATGAGAAATCCATCATTATATAGGAGAAGGAGAGATGGTTAAAGATATTAGGATGATCCCACCAAATCAGAGAATCCATTAGGATCCCAACCATATGGATCCCACCTCATGTTCTAGAAGATTCCCTTCTAGAACCTTCGTGAACTTCATCCTTTTTCTTATTCTTAAAATGTCGTTGCACCCTGTCTATAGAGAAGCTTGCAGAAATTCCGCAAGCATTGTGCATTTTCGCACTGTGTATTACTCTTAGCCTACGACGTCCTTCTAAAAACAAGTTTTGTAGAAAGAGAAACTAGTCACTTTTCTCATGCAAAAGATCCTTTTGGGAGCCTGAACACATGTTTGTAGAAAGATTGCCAAGGTGACCAAAATAATGTGTAACAAAATTCCCCCCAAAGTATGAGGTTGGAACTCATGACAACCGAAATACTTTGTATAATGTGTGTGTGTGTCGGGAACAAGGAGCGCACCAGTCGAGAACCTACAAAAAACCAAGCATCTGTGCAATATTATACCATTTCTGAGGTAGGCATTCCCATGCTCAGACTATAAGTGACTTAAATCATGACTATCAGTCATGGCCACCAATCATACACCGTGGATCCATGTCATCAAGATTCTACATAGCCACCCGAAATACATTGTGGATCTATGTTCTAGAAAACTCAAAACTGGACATAGCCACGAGACATACAAAGTGGATCTATGTGTCAATACAAATCATAAATACTCCATCGCAACCTTGAACAAAATGATGAGATCCAAAGTCTTCAATCCCATCATCCATAAGTATGAATCTAGCCATGCAATTACAGGTGTTGAAGTCGAACATGGTAGAAACCACTTGATTATCGACCATTGATTAAAATCGTTAACAAGTGCGAGGGAAAAATCACCATTTATTTCAATGACTCCCAAGGTACCTCAGTACAATCCAACAAATGTGAATAAATGAGCTAAAGTTGATCACTCGATAGAATGTCTCAATCAGGAGTCAATGAGGTGAACCCACTGTCGAAAGTGAAGAAACCTACCATTGAGGCATGTAGGCTCTAAGTTACTAAATGATTTCTAAGTCTTGTTCTTGAATGATGAGTTGAAGTCGATAGGAAAAGACTCATCACAAGAGGGTCTTGATGTATCCCCCATCAATGACACGAAATAAGTAACAGATTTAGGGTATATCAAAGTATGAAAATGATTTGAAACTAACACAGGGAAGACCGACATGGTAGGAATTGATAACTGCAGATGGTCGACTCGATAGAGGGCTTGTGAAAGGTTGGAATTCTATTGAACATATGAATGACACAATAATGGTATTGGTAGTATTGACTCAAAGATGACCCAAGATATGAACTTGCAAAAGGTCTAACAAGAGACAAACGGATTTCCCAACCTGGATTCAATGACGAAGGGGGTGTCATGTTCAAGAGTGACTCTTACTGCCACTAACACGAATACAGAGACGCATTTCTTTCCCAAATTTTCGCCCACCATTTCTAGGGAGTACCTCTTTATTTTTACACAAGCTTGAGGAGGGTAACATATGCTTGTTGATGTAAGCTCATCCTTCGGACGAGTCCCTCGGAGTATGTTTAACGAACCCTAAGAAGGAATGGTTTGGTCCCATATGGGTCTTTTGATGCTTGTTTTACGAGTCCAAAGAGAGAAAAATAAGGGGTTTTTCATATTTAGAGAGTCTGAAAAACACTTAAAGAGAACTCTCTCAGTTCCTTTTTTCATAAATTAGTTTAATGAGACCGAAAAAGTGATAAACTATCGCCCATCAAACGTTTTCTTCAAATAATTTTATGAGCATGAAAACAACAAGGTCGCTCGGCAATATTTTCATTTTTATGGAGCATGAAAATAGCTTAAAGTATACTCCATGAGTTTCATTTTTTGTGTTACCATGACGAGTACGAAAAGACGACAAAAGTATACTTGGTTGCGTTCTCATTGATTTACGAGCGCAAGAATGAACAAAGACTGAGCTCGAGGTTTTTCCTGAAAAACCTAAAAAGTGTTTGTACATGTGACAAACGTAAAAACAAATTAAGAAAAGTATTTGTATTTCATCGTTCAGGATCCAAGATCATTCATCTACGAAAAAATACAACACTTGCAATACCATGATAACATTAGGTTTTAGGTAAAAATGAATAAAATAATAGAAAAATTCAATAGAAAAAGTAAAAAGTGAATAAATATAGGTGAAAACCCCTTTTTTCCTCAAACTTCCTCTGTCGATTGTGGGATATACGAGCGACCATTCGACGAACGACTTCCGCTAGAAAGGTAATCTCTTGGTCCTATGTCTTTTCCATGGATTAATTTTCTTTTTCACCGGTTAAAAAATAGTGTTTGAGTCAATTTTTAGGATGGTAGGTGAGCAGAGGAGCCACCACAGATGGCGTATATCAGGCCATGCGGAAACCATAGTTTTTCGTAGGTGGCCTCTGGTTCACCTGCAGAAGTTATGCATTGCACATAAAGATTCACCCGCGGCGGGCAAAAATCAAAATTTTTTTAGATGTGTTTGACCAATAAAAATTTCCAAGGAAGTGAAAAAAAGATGTTGACTTATCCCTATGGCTCTTATGCAGGTTTTCAACTGTTAAAATGTTGGAGTGGAGGGAGAGAGAACACGAGGATGATGATCTCATTGTCGGGAATGACCCGGGCACAGTTAATGCCCTCAGGCAATGTGAGCTCCTGAAATTCTTTAAGATCCATGGCATGAGGGCCCAACTGAGGTTGCTTGAGTACTTGGTCCACATGTCTGATGTGGATCAGTAGGTGTTCCATGTGAGAGTGCACACGCTCACCCTAGATATTGAAGATATCTATTTTTTGACGAGGTTATCACGTCGTGGATCCCATGTGACTTTGACAGGTGACAGAGGGGGTAGTTTACCGATGAGTGAGTATGTCCGTCAGTATTGTGATCCCAATGACAAGGGACATAAGGGCAAGGTTTCCATTAGGGGTGTCCAATATTTACCCCTACGGACTATCCTGTTCACTGTTGCACGTATGGAGGGGAGTGCATCTCCTCACATGTCCCTCCAGAGTTACTTACAGTATGCAGTGGAGTGCATGGAGCCCCAGGTATTCAACTGGTCTGACGGTGTTCTTCGCAGTATGAAGAAACAACTGACAAAGTGCAAGAGAGGTGACCTGAAGCAATTCAGGTACAGATCCATTTTAGTGTCCTTCTTCCTCAATAGGGTTCCTCATTTGCACTTAAAGGTAGAGTAGGGCTTGTTGACCCCATAGGATCCAAGGATGAAAATATGGTGTGACTTCATGGCTCGGCATGTGGCGGGCCCCATCATTAAATATAAAGATGTATTCTTTGATTGGCTGAGGCCTCAGCTATTGATGGTAGATGACTATGCCTATGTCGGTTTGGATTTCAGAGGCGACCCAGACTTGGTTCTACCAAGGGGTTCTCAATGGGGGAACTTAGGTAAGAAGCACATTTTTTGTTTTTATAATGTTTTTTGTAAATTTTGAAATATGAAATGTTTTTTTATGTTTTAATCCGAGGACTACTCAAAACTCTTGGACAATGCAGATGTAGGACTGCACCGGCCTCCAGGTACATATCCCATTTAGAGACGAGTGGAAGCAGCAGAGGTAGAAGGATGGGATGATGGTGACTACGAGGCGATCGAGCAGAACTTGGAGGGGTTGATAGCAGATGTCCCGGATATCTCTATCCACGAGATCCCGAGACAATATCAGTGCCATACTGTAGGCGTATCTGGTTCTATTAGTCGACTGCTCTGTAGGGTAGCACGAGCAGTTGTGTGTTATCGTGAGTAGCATCCTTGATGCTATTTTGTATATTAATCCATGTGCTTCAAATTTTTATATCTTGGTCTTCAGACAAAAACACTTTTTTGTAAAAAAAAATTATCATTATATATACATGAGGCTTCTATCGGATTACTTTTGCTTTATATACAAAATGTGATTGGATTTATAAATGTCTCAAATTTCTGTCTAACACATAATTAGCTAATGCATATGTTAATGTATGTATACATATAGGAAGGTGTTGATATTCAATATAATCAAAATGACGTTCCAAGAGGCGAATTTGTAAATACACCCTTAACAAAGTAGGACTCTAGATAGCATAAACATTACTTAACTATAGTACTACTAGCTGTGAATTGAGTCATACGACAAGGTGACGGATTCCAAGTGAAATAGCGTTGATCAACAATTCGATGACTGCACTATACTCTGCGATATTGTTAGTTGCACGACCGAGGCAGACACCATGTAGACTGATTAATTCATTTGTAGGTGTGTATATTTCCCAAGCAGCATATGCTAAGTTTTGAGTACTACGACTAGCGCCATCGATGAAGCCAATGTAGGGTAGAGAAAACACTGACATCTGAAAACCAAGCACAATGAAAGGTAAGCACTTGGGGGTCAAAACCAAATAATGAAAAAGAACACAAGAGAATGATACACTAAAAATACAAGCACTCATGCAAAGATAACCTAACCATAGTACTTCTTCAAGCAAATCCCATTTATAGGTTCAATCAAAAGAATTCCATCATAATCCACTAACTCATAATCTCCCTTCTCCAACACTCATTTGACGATATAAGGGCCTCGCCACATAGCCTCGAATTTTTTGGCCCCTAGTAAATCACGATCTTGTTCATTGAGGAGAACTAGATCACCTTCAAAGAAAACATGTGGCTTGACATGTTTGTCATATTAGGATTTGACACGCTTTTTCTGAGTTTCAATAACCAGGGTAGCATCACGACGGGTTTCATCTAATTGCATCAGGTACAATAGACATTCCTCTTCGGCAAAGGTGTTTGGAAGAAGTTCAACAGCTAGCTTCAAAGATGGTATCTCACATTCAATCGGCAGGACAACTTCGATACCATACACTAATTGGAAAGGCATAAATCTCATGGAAGACTTCACAGATGTTCGATAGGCCCATAATGTTGAAAACAACATTGTGTGCCAACTTGTCTTATGAATTCATATTATCCGTCGAAGCATAGTGATAAGAAATCTGTTTATCACTTCAACCTGGCCATTGGCCTATGGGTAATAGGGGGTTGATTTTTCATGCCAAAGACCCAAATTTTCAGTAAGCTCAAACATCATGAAATTTTGAAAATGGATACCATGATCAGTGATGATAGCTTGCAGGATTCCAAATCGAGTGATGATATGATTGAATATGAACAGGGCTGCATTTTTTTCGGTATTATCGAATGTAGACATTGCCTCGGCCCATTTAGTGAAATAATCCACAGCTACGATGATGTATCCATGCCCCCCAGCCGAGTGAGGGTTACATGTCATGAAGTCAATGCCCAATTTTGTGAAAGGACCAATGGAAACTACAGGGTGTAAAGGAGCAGGATGAGATCTTATCTTGTTATTATACGTTTGACAAGCATGACACTTCTAAACAATAGTAATATAGTCTTTAAACAAAGAAGGCCAGAAGTACCCTGCTCGTAGGATATTTTGGGTAGTGGCATACCCAGACATATGACCACCACATGCTCCAGAGTGGAATTCATTCAAAGCTTTCTCAACCTCATCATAGGTGAGACATCATTGGAAAATTGAGTCAACACCACGGCAATAAAGAGTGTCACCAAAAATTATGTATTTACGGGCTTGATATCATATATGATGACGGTCTATGCTAGAAAAGGTTGGGCTGGAAATTTTGAGTCTAGAGATAGATGATAATATCTCCCTACCAAGCGTCATCAGAACTGATTAGAAAAATGGATTCATCAGGCAAGGAATCCTCTGCCATGTTTTTTGTCTCAGTGGAGGGAACGTCACATATCAGTTTGGAAAAAACCAATGATTTCTTAGAATTAGAGTGTTCAAAATCTAAGTCAAACTCCTGGATAATCACTATCCATTTGGAGTACTTTCCCTCTAGCAATTGGTGAATAAGGATGTGTTGCATTGGGTTGCAATCAGAAATAACAGTGGTCCTGCGTAATAGGATATAGTGATGGAAACGTTGGACAGCTTGAACAGCTACCAAGGCCAGTTTTTCCACATGTAGGTATTTGGCTTCAGTAGTCGTGAGACTCTGACTCAAATAGTAAATTACATGTTCATCATGTGAATCATCTTCTTGGACTAAAACCATGGCAATGGTAGAGTCTGAAGTAGCAAGGTAGAGGAAATAGTCTCGACTATAATCGGGTGGTAAAAGTAGTGGTGTATGGGTTAGGGATGGTTTCAAAGCTTTGAAGTCTTTGTTGGCAGTCTTGTCCCATACAAAATCATAACCCTTCTTCAATAGTCAAGTAAAACCTAACGTTAACTCAGCGTAATTGGGGATGAATCGATGCAAAAATTTTGCCTTCCCTTGCAAACTTTGGAGCTGGAGTAGTGTGGAAGGAGGAGGTAGATTAAGGATAGCCTCAACCTTCAAAGGATATACCCTAATTCCATGAAGTGACACAATAAAACCTAGAAGTTGGTCAGATTCCACACAAAAAACACATTTGTGTGGGTTTAAACGTATACGATAGTAACGACAGTGGATGAAAATGGCTCGGAGATGGACTGGGTGAGCTTGGCGATGCATGGAATGCATTGGTAGATCATCGAGATATGGTTGTATGATGTGATTGATATCGTGAAAATCATAAGACATGGTGCGTTGAAAATTCACACCAGCGTTCTTTAAACCGAAAGGTAGTTTTCGGTAGGTAAAGGTACCCCAAGGACAAATGAAAGCAGTCTTGTGTTTCCACGGGAAAAATATTAATCTGATTATAACTAGAGAAACCATCCATTAAAGAGAATATTTCATTCCCGACGCAATCGTCGATGATATGGTCGATGAAGGGGGTTGGGTCATTTTCCTTAGGATAAGATTTATTAATATCCCTATAATCGACACATACACAGATTGTGCCTTGTTTTTTATTTACTAGAACTAGATTAGAGACCCAATCGGTTAAAGCCACAGGATAGATAAAGCAAGCCTTAAGAAGTTTTTCCACTTCGAGCTTAATAGAAGCGGCTTTATGAGACTGGATCGGGTGAAGTCTCTGTCGAACGGGTTTTGCATCCGAGTAGGTCTTAATTTCATGCACAATGATATCGGTATCAATACACAACATCTCTTCATAGCTCCAAGCGAAAATGTCACAGAATTCTTGAAAGATAGATTTATAAGTGACAACTTCATCATCGAAACATGTGGCTCCGATGTGAACATTTTTTACGACTCTAGGTTTAATGGATATGTCAAGAGGAATGGTGGGTGAAATGTTTATCAAGTTCCCTTCATAAAGTACATCATGTGTTGACTCAAGAACATAGGAAATGACAACAACAGTCGACAGAGTCGAAATCCATTGGTAAGTCTTGATGGTGTGTTACTCGAGGAAGAGAATGGAACGATGATGTCCATCATCCCATGGGGTGTCTTCCATGGACATAACTGACATGATCATCTCATCCATAGGAAAGATGATGTGAAATAGATCAGGAGATGAATCACCAAGAGAGGGAGTAGAAGGGTTTGTTGATTGAATGGCTTGATAAGAGGATTCAACCAGACTTAAGGGAATTTGTTCACCATAGCGAAGATAATCACCGAGATTAGGTACTATCCACGGGTCATGAGACGTGAGGGTTTCATAGACTGAGGTGGAAATCATGTTGATTGAGGCATAAAAAGAGGTGGAACATCGGGTGGTGGTATGGGGAAGGTGCCCATCAAAGTGGAAGCTTTTAGGAGACCCACCCTGACATTCTCGTACCAAGGAAGTGTCTTCGAGATAAAGGGTACGTTGATAGTACGAGAATCGGAATTGAAAAAGGCCAGTTGGTCAACCGTAACGAATTTTCCTTGATGTGGGAAACATAACACACGGAAAAGGGTCGACACGACGACACATATGGAATCAATCTAGCTATGGCCAAGTAAGAGGTTATAGTCAAGAGGCGCATCAAAGACCTCGACCTCGACATTGACCGATTTTCCTTCCAACATAATAGACAACGAGGGAAGAACACTATAGGGTTTAAAACCATAACCATTGAAAGCCTTAAGTGTATTGTGTGATTCGGTGAGGGGAGGAGAGCCGATGGCTTTCCAACAAGAAATGAACATAACACACGTCGAGGCACCCTTGTGAATAATGGTTCTATAGATATTCTTGTTCTTAACAACAACTTGAATATGAAACGCTAACTGAGGAGGTAGCCTTGGAATGTGATCTTCTAGCTCAAAGATTATCAAATTCATATCTGTGGAATAAATTCCACTGATGGACTTTAACATTGTATTATGTTGAGTGAGACAACTTTGAAGGACTTCGAGAGCTGACATCGCAGAGGGTGCTTGTGCAAGATCTTCTACAATGATGTAGTTTTTAGCAACACGTTAATGAGGATTGAAGGAAGACTTTTGAACAACGCCCTTTGGAGGAGGGTGGAGAACTATATCGGGACCCGATTTTTCGAGATGAAGAGGACCATTGGGAGGTGAAGTTGAAGGAGACGGTTGAACCAATGAAGGTGGTAAATCGTCAACTTTTTCTTTTGAAGGAGAATAATATTTAGCTAGAGTGGTGAGGGAAACGTCATTCTTGGTAGAATTACCAGTACACATAAGGACATATGAAGTGGTGGAAGGAGAGGTTTGGTCATGAATGACCAATTGGACCTATTGTTGAGAAGGGAAAGGTTGTGATGAAACAACAGGTGTGGGAGGTTTTTTGGTCCCTTAAAGGAACTTAGTGACCTCAACGTGTCTTGGAAAATCTTTCGTGTAGTGATCTTCACCATAGATAAGGCAAGGATATTGAGGTTTACGCTTATCCTTATCATCATCCGACTTTGTCTTGGGTTTATCGGATTTCAGATTATTATTTCTATCCTCCTTATTCTTACCCTTTCCTTTTTTACATTTATTTTTGCCGACAGAGGTGGATTAAACAGAGTTAACCTCAGAAGTTTTGTTGGTGGAAGGAGTAGGAGTTGGAGCACTTTGAACATTAGAAGCAGGAGATTTGGGATTAGTGTGAGTCGCTGATGTGGATTTAGTGCCAGCGTGGAAAGTGCTAATCACACCATCAGCAACATGAGAAGTTGTTGGGGTTGTTGAGGTAGTGGTGGTAGAAGGGAGAGGAGCATCAGGGAGTAAGTCGTAAAGAGTGCATGTTTGCGAATAAACGAGGTCTAGGTATTGAGCGCGACTAATCGCCTGCTCTTCAGTGACAACTCCCCCCATGGAAATATCATGAGAGATTTTATTGACGAATGATTTGGTGAACCATTCAGCAAATAATTGATCTAGAAGGTCAAGTTTGATCAAACGTCGTCTTCGTCTCCACTCATGGATGTGATCAGAAACATGAGTGGTCGAAGATTGCTTAAAGGAACTCAAAATCTTGGTTCTTGTCTCGTATTGGATGGAAAATTGGTAATGTGTGAGAAAATCCATGGCGAGGGTGTTGAAGTCATTAAATAAGCCTCGCGGTAATTCTATGTACCACTTTGTAGCTGAACTCGTGAGAGTTCGTTGGAAGAGTCATAACCAAATGGAGTCTTCCATCAAAGAGTTGGACGAGCACCAAAGCTGAAAATTCATAACATGGTTGTTTGGGTCTTCTCTCGGTTTACCGTCAAATTTGGGAATGTCGAACGATAGCTTGGATGGTATAACGGGCCAATGGGGAGAATGTAAGATAAGATCATTCAAGATTCTAGACAAGTTGAGTAAATCCAAAGTGGCTAAAAAGGGAAACTGTCAATTCACTTGAGGGTACTGGTGACTTTGGGGAGGAAGTCTTGTCGGTATACCAGTAGGACCGTAAGCAGTCTGCATGTAAGTTGA
>JASDQU010010998.1:8282-36706 GCA_032191745.1 Picea mariana | reverse complement strand
TGAACCTCAACCCTAGTGAAACCCAAATATAACCCTTTTCCTTTATCAACCTCATATTCTTTTCTGGACTTGAATTTACCCGTTCATCCATTCCTACTTAATACTAAACATCCAAAAAAAAGTTAGTTCGAATGTTCCTAGACAATAATGTTCCACACACCAATTCAATAAACGTATATGAGTTAAAGTGGATAAAAATATATATTGAACTTCACCATCATTCATGATTCACAACCACATGTTAAAATTGTTCATATATATGACGAGGAAATACTTCATATCATTACTTTTATCATTAAGGAATACAATCCAACTACTCGAAAATATACAAATTGTATAATATTTATATACTATACCTACTTGTCAAAAAAATCCCATCCTAAAAAATCAAAATCACCATAACCTTCCTAAATAGTTTCCTAATTTATTCTTTCCACCTTAATCATACACATCATCATTTTCAATTCCAATTGTGTTTTGTCTCTCGATAAATTTTCACATAATTCTCATTCATTAATGCAGTAGTTGAAAATTCAATAGCCAAACACTCAACTAAAATAGAAAATAATTCTATTATATAAACCCCTCATAAATATTGTTGACTATTTGATGAGTAGCATTTTCTAAGTATAGAAACATCTAATATCTTTGTGAATTTACTGAGTTTCCCTATCCCAATTCTTTGTATTTTAATTTTGTATCATGACTCACATGGGTATAGTAGCTTCAATTTTAATAAATAAATCTATCACAACTTGAAGAGACAAATGATTTTAATATGTTTTACGCAAATAAATAAATGAATCACAACTTGAAGAGACAAATGTTTTTAATATGTTTTTCACATATTAAAGAAATATAAGTAAGCTTAGAATTTAATATTAGTTTCTTAATCAAGTTGTTGAAAATATCGATTTTCAATGTTGCCAATCACGTTCTTAAAACACCTAATACATCAAAGTTGGAAGCCAAGGTTTCTTATATTATAGACCATTTTCCCATGATACTTTTGAATACAAATATTAATGTATTATTCATGGCACATATGGGTAAGATAGAGGTTCATACCATGTATGAGAAAGACAATGGTCTTTATGAAGAATGCATAGGACTTTCTTAATTAAAATCTTTATCGTGTCACTTTTTGCTATAAAACGCCTTGGATAAATACATTGGTGTCATTGGTTTTTATATTGATAATGTTTCCCTCTTCATCATGATGCGAAGCACATAATCAGATAGAGTCACTTACCACTGAGTTTTATGAATTTAAATTACTAAAAGATTTTATTATTGAACAAGATGATCTTATTTGCCAAACTGATGAAAACACATACGTGCCCAATAAAAATAAAGATACATATTCACACCTTCAATTCATGCACACTATCATTTTCAATTCCAATAGCCTTCTCCCCTAGATTATTTTTCATATGATTCCCCATTCCCCTCTATTGTAGTATTTGAACATTGAATATCCAAACACTCAATTAAAATAGAAAATAATTTCATAATCTAAACTTCCTAATGAACATGAATAGTACCTACCAATTATTTGATGTGTAGCCTCTACTAAATACAAAATCTTTATATCCAGTGATTTTATTATGTTTCTCTATTCTAATTATTTGTATTTTTCCTTTATATTATGACTGACATTGGTGTACCTTCATTTTTAATCAATCTATCGCAATATTAAGAGACATTTATTTTTTCACATATTGAAGAAAGAGAGATAAACTTAAAATTGGAAATTATTTTTTTAATCAAATTATATAAAATCTAGGTTTGATTTCAACAACTAAGACCTCAAATATAGAAGTCAAGGTTTCCTATAGACCATTTGGAAATCATTATTTTGAAGACAAATATTCATGCATTACGCATGACACATATTACTAATATAATCTTGCATATCACCATCTATGAGCAAGACGATAGACTTTAGGAAGAATAGATATGATTTCTAAATTAAAAGATTTACGTTTTCATCATTTTATATAGAGTACCTTGGATAGATACGTTGGTGCTATTGATTCCTTTCTTGATAGTATTGCCTTCTTCATGACACACATAATCAACTGGAGTAACTTACCATTATGTTTTCTAAATTTAAATTAATATAAGTACTCAATTTATTGTGTTAGATGATATTATTTTTCGAACTAATGAAAACACTTAGTTGTCCAATAAACATAAATAAATGCATATTCATAAATATATCTTTCTGTATTGGTTGAAAATAGAATAAAAATGTAACTTTGTTCATGATGCACATAATCAACTGGAGTAACTTACCACTATGTTTTATAAATTTAAACTAATATAAGCACTCAATTTTCTTGTGTTAGATCGTATCATTTTCCAAATAATGAAAACATTTAGGTGCCCAATAAATATAAATAGATGCTTATTCATAAATATATCTTTAAGTATTGGTTGAAAATAGAATGAAAATATAACTTGATATTATGAATGACACAATCACTAAGAGTGATTTGAGTTTGTATAAAGGAAGTGATTTGTCCAACAACAACTAGATTGATATTCACCTACACCCCTAGGGAATTTCGAAATATATTTAAGTCACTTCATAGCTCGTTATAAGGGGTTAACAACTCTACTATATTACATGTTATCTATTGGATTTGTGTGGAATTGTGACTTATCTCTCCCATCTCCATTTTTAGTGAAATTGCACTACTTAAATCAACTATCTCTTGGACCCACTAATCACCTAAAGGCAACCCCTTCACTGCCTTGTTRGYGTTTAAGRGMAAAAATKATCCATGCCACCAATACTCAAACATGTTCCTCATCTCAAATTTATATGATTTCACCTTATTACTACATTTTATGTCCAAAAACAATGTTAATTATAATTGATGTATGGTTTGACACTAAACCCTTTTGTCACTTTAGGCATCAAAATTTTCTTTGCATTTATATTTTTTCCTCAATGTTTTTGAAAAGTGTCAAATTTTTAACATTATTTAAACATATTGTGTTATAGTTTTGAAAAAAATGATTCAATTTATCAAATATATCCTAAAAAACATCCATATTTTAACATATACCCTTTTCCTTATACCCTTTAAACTATTCACAAGAACATTTCCCATATTATTCCCTACAACCTTCATAAAAAAAAAATTAGGTTCATGGTTTTAATCCCAAAAATAGTTTTCCTTTATTCCTTTGGTGTCCATATTCGATGAAAATAAAAAAATTAAAATTTATTGTGTCCTTTTGAATATCACATTCCCACAATTAAGCCACCAAGGTCCACATTAGTTATTCAAATAAAAATTAAAGACTTGACCTTGTGTCCTCCAAGAACCGTACCGAATACCCTATTCAAACACTAATGTGTAGAATTCTTATGCTTGTGACATGTTTGATTCAAAATATTGATTGTTGAATCCAAACACCAATCTGCATGCTACTCTAAACTATTGATTGCTAAGTCCACAAGCTTCCTATCTACAACTTTACATATAATCAATTGGGTGAATGACTTCTAGTAGGAGTGACTTTTAATCAACAAATTTAAGGGTACATTATTCATTCCAATATAGAATAGTAAGCATGATGAACTAGTTCCAATATAGAATAGTAAGCATTATGAACCATGACCTTGTCGAGCTAAGAGGCACAGCTAGGTGAAGAATTGCACGACACAATGTGGTAAGATTCTTTAGTTATTGGCTGCTTTTCTTGTTTTCTTTCATTTTCAACCTTATCCACTATTTGAAACCATGGAAATGTCCTAGATGAATACCCCCAGATATGTATGTATGTATGTATGTATATGTACACACACACACATAATACAAGACTAAGATCCCCATGTATATGATTGAGTAAAAATGTAGAGTGTTGAGAGATTAGGGTATAGGTGGACTAGATTGAGAAGAAATATTGGTGCCACTTCCTATAGTTCCCTATATAGACACAAAATCTACTTCTAGTAGTTCCCTTAACCACCTGTCAACCTTAAACCCTACTTTTAGTAATTCCCTAGCTAGCCACAAACCTTACTTCCAATAGTTCCCCTAGCCACCTATTAGTAGTAAAGTTGTTCTAACAACAAAGGTCTAGCATAAGGGCCTTTTTACATAGTTTCAAAAATAGATATTTTAGTCTAAGGACAACACAATATACCCTTAGTCTTTAATTTTATGCATGTCAATACATGAAAGTCACAAATTTTCAAATTATGATGGTTGTTTTAGTAATAATAGGCATTGAGGAAGGACCAGATAGTTGGAACATTTTGATATAATGTAGTCAAAATTTATTTTATTTTTATATATTGTTTCACAATTAAATTATTAAATATCATTCTAATTAACTTTTTGAATGACAGGTTTCATTGCCACTAGACAACTGTGATTCATCCCTACAAACTAGCTAATTCCACAAATTAGGTCAAATCCTAAACTTTTCAGGGGTTCGATGAGGTATCAATTATACTATTTCCATTCCCTATGTATAGAATTTCAGTTCTTGACTTTATCACCACCTAACAACTCAGAGTATATCACTTTTTTTTTTTATAGATCTACTCTATAATTCACCTTGCATTGTATGTCCTACAATGACATGTTTTTACTCCATTTTCATGATTCCATGTTTTCATATCTATTTTCAAAAATATCAAATTAAGAAAATAATCCACTTCATTTTATTATACAAGCATAATTTCTTTGTTTGGTTATTCATACAAACATTTTCTTATTCTAATTAGCTTCATGACACTCAACTTACATGATCACTAAGTAGAATAGTTGGAGTGTTTTTTTGATGGGATGCCCTTTTAGATATTATGCAAGTAATAAGTTTGATTGGACGTTTTTCCTTGTTAAAACTTTGACATATTTTTATTACATGGGTAACCTATGTTAGGATATTTAGATGCTTAGGATTTAGTTAAGATAAACTTGGTCTAATTTGTCTTTAGGTAAAGGTGTGTTTCTTTAGTATGCATTATTTGCATTTTTGTAATCCAATGGTCACGATATGTTCTATACATAGAGTGATTCGATGGATCATATTTTCTTTGATCTTAATGGCTACATTGATCCATGGATTAACACCTAATTGGTCCATAATATCTTTTTAAATATCATGGAGGGTCATTTTCTAATGATTGATTGTGAGAAACTCTCTTGTAAATTATTTTTCTTTTGCTTTAATATATTGCCTCAAGCATCCACATTGGCTGGGGATGTGGACTGTTTCCCTCTTTGAGGGTTTTAACCATGTAAAAAATTTATTTTGTTGATATTTGATTGGGTTGTGTGAGTATTTACTTAAGGTGTTCATCTTGTGTGGGAATACCTTGTTTGTTGAACATGGTATCAAATCCTTGGTTCCTAACCTGTCACTTGGGCTTATAAGAAACACCATGCATTTTCTCTTTCTTCAGTAGAACTAGAGTAATGAGCAGTTTTTAATGCAATTTAAGAAGCATTGTGGATTCAACAAATCCTTTTAGAGTTTGGATTCCAACAACAACATCTAACCACTCGTGTGTTTCACAATAAGAGTGTCATCATGCTTGCCAAAGATATAGTTCAACATCAGTGCACAAAACACATCGATCTAACATGCACTTCATCATAAAGTTCATTCATGATCGAGTTATTGAAGTGTTTTTTTCCCTATAGAAGATCAAGTTGCAGACATTTTCACAAAGTCTCTTACAGAAGAAATCTTTTCCAAACTTCGATCTATGTTAGAGTTTAGGAAGTTGTCATTAGGGGCGTAGGCTCTTATGCCTCCTTCCTTATCATATTGTGCCGTCTTTGTAAATCCTTCAATATTATCCCAAGTTGTTCTTAAGGGGGGATGTTAGGATATTTAGACACTTAGGAATTAGTTAATATCAACTTGGTTTAATGTGTCTTTAGATAAAGGTGTGTTTCTTAGTTTGTTTGTTTAGAATGCATTTGTAGTTATGTAATCTGACGATCATGATATGTCCTAGACATAGAGTGATCTGATAGCTCATATTCTCCTCAATCTTAATGGCTACATTGATCCATGGCTTAACACACGATTGGTCCATTTTAAGCCCTAGACAAAGCCCCATGTTAAGCATAAAACCTCGTATCAATCCCTAGATATTGAGTTATTATATTTCTAGTTTTATATTAATACGTCAGCTAGAACCTTTCAGTGTAACCTTTTATTATAAGTGTGCCCTTTGTCTCCTATATATACCAAGAAGACCTAGTCTTAAGATCATCATATATTGTCTTATGAATTGGATATATTTTAAAAGGAGGTTTCCCCCTCGAAGTGGATTGCAATCATTGAATTTTTATCATTTTTAAGGCACTTGGTTCATAACATTTGGTATTACAACATCAATATTAGGGTTTTGATACTTCGAGTGAGTCATATTGAAATTTTCACTATAAATTTGTTTATGGGATGATTCAGACAATAAAATTTGGTGGTTACTTAGGAGACATATCATAATACATCTATTAATTGTTTTTTGTTATGGTTTGTTATACTTGTATCTATAGCCTATGGAAGATAGGGTTTGTGACTCATCCTGAAATCAATTCTAAACGAGCCATCTTGGAATTGTACCTATATTTTTTTTCTGGGAAGTTTAAGATAGTGAAATGTTGTGGAGACTTAGAAGAAATGTCATAGTATAGGTGGTAAGCAATTCAAATTATTTTTCACTATACTTTAGAGATATAGTCCATGGAAGATAAGGTTTGTGACTAGTCCTGAAATCAATTATCTTGGCATTTTCGTTGTAAATTTTTTTAGTGAAGTTTTAGACTCTGGATTTTTTAGAATCCTGAGTTGACACAATGAAGTATATGTGGAAATTTATTTTATATTTTTACTCATTATATTTTATGATATATTTCTTGTGTAAGTTAGGTTTTTTTCACAAATTATTTTCTAGTGATTTTAAGAGATTTTTCCTTAAAAATAAATTAGAGACATGTTCTGATATCTTTAAATAAAATAGGATCTATCATTAAGAAGGTAAAACTACAGTTGGGGAAGAATACACACAGGAAATGCCCATGGTTTCACGTGGTTGGAAGCACATTGTTTCACCTGGTTGGAAACCCTTGTAACCCTTGTTGTTACCCCTTTGAGTAGTAATGCATTAAACAATACCTGTAGAAAATGTCTCACTTCCACATACCTTTGGGTATATAGTAAGTCCCCTAGGTATACCTAAAACCAATCTTAGATAAGATATTTGTACGTATTTTTTCTATAGTCCACTAAGAACAACACTCGGGGAGACCACTCTCTAGTACCTGGGTAGTCATGTAGTATGACTAAAGGCATGGTTGAGCCTCCTTAGTTAGTGCCCTGAGATATTGGACTGAGTACTATTGTTGGACCCCGCACATATATCAAAGAGAAGAGCTCAACCATGACTGGAGAGGAAAGAGTAGATATTTTCACCAAATGGGAAATTTGGAGAAGAAGATAAATTAAAATAGGGTACAAATGGAGCAAATGGAAAAGAAGATGGAAAAGAAAATGGATAAAATATGGAAGAATTGAAAAACTTCTTACTTACCCTATATGAGAGATTCTCTCAAGGAAATATCAGAACATAAGGAAATCATATAAATGTGGAGGAATAAAATATTGATCCCCAAAATCACAATTATTCATCACCTCCAAATCCACATCATCAAGGGTTCAACTCGACAATAAGGAACTACTTAGTTCCCAAGATAGATATGATGATGTTTGATGGTAAAGATCCTATAACATGGATAATCCATAGGACCAATTCTTTGATCTACACCAAGTGCCAATCTTACAAAAGTTAACTATCGCATACTTGTATTTAGAAAATGATCATTTTGTTTGGTATCAATGACTTTGTGAAAGAAAAAAGGATTCTATTATCTCTTGGTCCATATTTATGGAATAATTGATAGAACATTATTGGGATATTAATATCAGTGCATTTTTTATTCAATTGATAAATATTAATCAAAAGGTCTAATTATAGAGCACATTCAAATATTCCAAAAGCTCAGTCTCAGGGTAAAGAACATTCCATAGGATAAATTATTAGACCTCTTTTTGGGCACTTTAAATGAGAACATTTAGCAAGAGGTGCATCTCTTTGAACCTAAATCCCTAGAGCATGTTTTCAATATGGAAAAGAAAGTGGAAGACAAAAACATAGCTATTACAAGGGTGGCCACTAACAACTATATAGAGAACCATATTCCCTCTCCTAAAATCACTCAACTGACAAGGTTGACACCTCAACAAATGGATGAAATGATAACAAAGAGACTATGTTTCAATTGTGACAACAAGTATAGTAAGGGGCATAAATGTCGTGAGAAGAAATTATTCTATATAGACTATGGAGAGGAAGAAGATCAAGAATTGGAACCATCACAAGATCTATATATAGAAGAGACTAGTCCAATGATATCTTGTCATGCATTGGCCAAAAACAATACTCCCCAAACCCTCAAGATAGAAGGATATATCAAAAATAAAAAGGTAACAATGTTGATTGATTCTGGTAGTACCCATAACTTCAACAATTATAAATTAGCAATAAGTCTCAATTGCTTTGTATTTCGAACACCATAGTTTCAAGTAATGATTGCAGATGGAGGCACCATAAAATTTTTAGGGAAGTGCCATAGTATTAAGCTCAATATGAGGGAGTATTTCTTGTATAGTCCCATGATTTCCATCCAAATGGGTTGTGTTGATGTTGTATTAGGGCTCCAATGGTTACAATCATTGGGAACAATGGCCCCTAATTTTCAATATATTTTCATGAGATTTTCCTCAGAAGGAAAGGAAATTGAGCTTAGAGGTATCTAAGGGAAACCATATAAAGTGATAATCTCTAATATCATGGCAAAATTACTCAAAATGGGACACCATGGTGTAATTGAACAATTGTGCTCACTAGATTTTCATGCATATGTATCCTCTACTCCAACGATCTCCAAATAGTTATCAACAATCATTTCAAGGTATTTGGAGAGATACCTAAGGGTATTACATATGCTCGAGATCATGACCATGATATTCATTTTCAACCAGGAAGTGTACCACCTAACATTAGGCCTTACAAGTATCCATATGCACAAAAGAGTGTGTATCCCCCATCAGTCGACATGAAACTTGTTTAAGGAAAGTGATAAGATATAGAAGATGAACACAGACTGACACGGGTATGGAAAATGGTAATTTTGTATATGGTTGAATTTTGAGGCTGAAACTTCCCTTGAACACTGAGGCATGGTGTAAGACTCGGCAACATAAATGCAGATTAGGCCAAAAAATAATGTATTCTTTGGATGGGTCAAAGGAGTGGAAAGAATCATAGGATTGGTTCAGTGTGTAGGTTTTAGCGGATTGTCCAAGTGTTTAGTGTGGAGGTTAAAACAAGTGTCGTGTTCAAGGGCGACTGCAAGAACTTCTTACAAAAGTTTTTAAGAAACCTGACCCACTTCCTTCAATTTTTCCCCCCCATCCAGATAGACGAGTACCTCTTTTTAATTTAACAAGCTCGAAGAGGATAACACATGATCGATATAACTCACCTTCGGTAAGTTCATCTTCCTTTATTTAACGAAATGGAAGAAGTAAGGGTTCGTCCCCAGATGGCCCCTCAATGTGTAATTTTGCGATTCCATAGAAGGAAAAATCGACGGTTTTTCATGTTTAGAGAGTCTGAAAAGAACTTAAAGGAGACTCCAGGGTTGTCCTTTTTCGTAATTTTAGTCTCTAAGGTCCGAAAAAGAGATAAAATATTACTCGAAAGTCACCCTTTCGAACCTTTTAACGAGTGTGAAAGGAAGCAAGATCACTCGACAATATTTTCATGTTTAGAGAGTCTGAAAAGAGCTTAAAGGAAACTCTGGGGGGTTCCTTTTTCATATAAACTTTACGAGTCCAAAAAAGTGCTAAAAGTATACTCGGTTACATTCTCATGTATTTTTTAGCATGAGAAAGAACAAATACTAAGCTCAATGGCATTACAAGGTCATCGAAGAATCTCTGCTTCAATTCCTACATACTCAAGTCGTTCTGGGAAAAATATATTAGTAGCTTCTAGAAAAATGACAAAAACCCCAAAAATAAACTTTATAAAATGTGAAAAGGAGGAGAAATGACCAAATTTGAACATATCAAATATCGAATTAGGGAAAGAAATCATTTTCACCTTTGTTTTACTATTCTCCTTTCCTCTTTGGAGTGTTTTTTTGAGCGTTGATTGCAAGAGTTGTGGGCGACCATTTTCAAAACCGTCTATATCAGGTTGGTTCTTTCCTCCTCCTAATTCATTTCCATGTTTTTTTTTTTATTACATTTCATCCCTGAATTTATGTGCTTAGACTCCTTCGGAAGCCCTAGAGTGCTGAATTGGATCGACACTCCCTCAAGTAATCAAGGGGAGCACCGATCATGATTTCAACGCCCTGGTATGTGCGTTGAGGGAGCATTAGCACTCTATTTTATTCTTTAAGGGAGCACGAGGTGCAAAAAATTAAAATATTTTGATTTTTAGGCTAGAAAAAGGGGTAAAAAGTCTTTAAAAACTTAGCTAATGATGATTAATTGATGAATTTGCAGGTTTTACTGATAGCTAATCATGATTGAATGGAAAGAACACGAGCACGAATTTGATGACATTGTTGCTTTACAAGACCCTCAAGCGAGGGCATCCTTACAAAATTTTTTCTTTCTTAAGTACTTCAAACTCCAAAATATGAGGAAATAAGTTATGTTGCTCAAATATTTGATCGGCTTATGGGATAATGACGAGAAAGCATTCTGAATAGAACCACATGTGCTCAAGATTGAGATGGATGATTTGTACTTCTTGACGGGGCTCTCGAGGAGAGGAGTGCCTTTTCTTTTTTCTAGACATCGGACCACTCCGCGACCAATAGAGGCATATGTTGCCCAATACTGCATACCAGGGTCACATTTGGTAGGAGGGAGGATCGTCATAAAAGACGTGATGGATTTATCTCTCTGATCTGTCCTATTTTCTATCACCAAATTGGCATGAAGCACTAGTGTCCATCTTGCTTCCATGTCCCAAATATCTTATGTCATTCAGTGCTTGGAGCCTGGGTTATTCAACTAGAGCATATGGTTTTTTAGGAACGTTAAGGAGTAGATATCCAAATGTAGATTGGGTGGGAAAAAATAGTTTAAGTGTGGATATTTATTGGTCTTGTTTTTCTTGGAGCGGGTTCCATAGATGCAGCCACATGTTGCATTGATAACACACCCTACAACTAAGCCTCGCATGGAGCAGTGGACTAGAATTTTCCCTGGGTTGGGGAATGAACCCTCGACCTTTAGATTTATTGTTGAATTCTTTGCATGTTGGAGGAGGTAGTTGGTGGTGATCGAGGATTTCCCATATGCTGGGGTGGATTTCGGGGGCAGTGCAGATTTAGTGCTTCTTGAGGGTGTACAATGCGATGCATTAGGTATGAAAGATCATAACCTTGTAACAATATTTTTCTTTTTTTTTATATGTTTTTGGTTGTATGATGAGGGATCTAATTCATTTTGTTTTCATCATGCAGACATATGTGTGTCATGTCTGACAGATATTCCATCATTAGGACATCGTGGATATGCTCAAGAGGCGGCAGAGCATGATGTCATGGTGGGAGGACTCTCAGAGGTGGAGAGGAACCTCCGTGGTTTGACCATGGGATTTCCCTCCATGAGGATGCAAGATGTGACCCTACAACTTAAAATACATACAGTTGGGGTCCTTGAATGTCTCAGCGATTTGCTACGACGATTGGAAAGAGTGGTAGTGTGCTATGTAGAGCATAATGTGGTGCAGGGGGATGAGTGGAAAGAGCGGTAGTGTGCTATGTAGAGCACAATGTGGTGCAGGGGAATGACTAGAGTCTCCAATCATTTTAGTCTTTATGATGATTCTATGGGCATAAAGGCCCATGTTTTTCCCTATTATGTACTTTTGTACGATGTATTTTTACAAAAACTTTTGTTATCAAGCTTATATATAAACGAGTTTTGCAGTGGCTACTTATGTTGTATTTTTGTTTTATGTGATTTTTTTATTCATATGATTCATGTTCCAAATGTTTATCTATGTGAAATATACCAATATAACATATAATTCACTAACGAATCTGTAATTGTATTGAGTTCTCTTGATACATGTCTGTATTCTAGAAATTCAAAATCTCTTTTGAGATGGAAAACCCTTAGATGGAGATATAGTAAAAATTATTTACGAACGATGTACTCATGATTTAGTTGATGAACCACGAGTTGAGAATCGAGGTTGATAATCAATTGAGATATACCTAGAGAAGAGGCTTCGGTCAAAATTTTGATGACGACATGATACTCTACAATGTTATTGGTCACAGATTCGAGGAAAATTAATCCTGAACTCACTAACTCGCCAGAGTGGTAAATGACTCAAGTTGTAGAAGCAATATTCTAGGTATGTCGACTAGCACCATCTACAAACCCAAAATAGGTGGGAAAGGATGATGTCATCTGCACATTCAATCAAAAATAAAAGTATAAGTAGCTGAGGAAAAAATCATGCACGCAAAAGAAAAGACACACCATGTCAAAAGCATATAGTACAATAATGTACAAAGCACACATGTGAGATATTCTATGCATAGTACTTTTTGAGGTAAATCCCATTTCGAGTATCACCAAGAAATATTCCATCATAGTATACTAACTCGTAGGCACCTCTGTGTAGCAAGCATTTTATTATGTATGGCCCATGCCACATAGGTTCTAACTTTACTACCCCTAGTTTTTCATGATCTTGATCATAGACTAGGAATAGATCTCCTTCTGCGAAAGCGCGAGGTTGGATGGACTTATCATATTGATTTATTATGTGTTTTTTATATGTCTCATTGATGAGAGCATCATCATGATAATTTTCATCCATCTTGGTTAGATATAAAAATAGTTTCTCTTCAACAAAAGTATGGGATAGGATCTCTACGGTGAGTTTCAATGAAGGAATCTCACATTCGATCGGTAATACTGCTTCTATCCCATATACCAACTGGAAGGGTGTAAATCTAGTTGCGGTTTTAATTGAAGTTTGATAAGCCTAGAGTGCAGAGAAGAGCTGTAAATTACAAGAGGTTTTTTTCACTCCCACCATGCATTGAAGCATGGTTTTCAATACTTTTTTTATGGCTTCAACTTGTCCATTTTCCTAAGGGAAGTAGGGGTATGACTTTTCATGGAGAAAACCTAACTTGGTGTGTAATTCACCCATCATATGGTTTTGGAAATGGGATTTGTGATCAGTTACAATAGATTTTGGGACACTGAATCAAGCGATGATGTGATTTAACACAAAAAGTGTTGTATTTCGTCCATCGTTAAGGAATGTAGGCATAGCCTCGGTCCATTTAGTGAAATAATTTATGGCAAGGATAATATAATTGTGCCCCCCGGCTGAGGTAGGCTTACATTGCATAAAATCGATGCCCCATTTTTCAAAGGGGTCGATGGCGACAATGGGATGAAGTGGAGCTAGGTGGGTACATGTTTTCTTCTTAAAAATTTGATAGGGTGGGCATTTTTTAACGGCCTCAATTAAATATTTGAATATGGAAGGCAAAAAAGAACCATCACGTAAAACAATCTGGGTTGTAGCCATCCCAGAAATATCACTGCCACAAGCTCCAAGGTGACTATCATTTAAAACATGTTCATATTCTACATGGGTTAAGAAACATTGTAAGACAATATCAATTCCACGAAGGTACAAGGTGTCACTGATGATAAGGTATCCCTTTGAATGGTGTCTAATGCGATGTCGTTCATTACGTGAAATGCTAGACTGAAAGTGTTGGGTTTGGAGATAGAGAATAATATCTCCATACCATGGATTGGACATGCCACTAAGGAATAAGGATTCATCTATAAGGGAATCATTGGGCTCAGTATCCTCATCAGTGTGGGGAAGATAACAAATTAATTCCAAAAACCAATGATTTCTTAGCCTTGGATTTAGCAAACTCGATATTGAATTATTGGAGAATGATGATCCATTTCGAATATTTTCCCCAAGTACTTGACAAGTCAATATGTGGTACATGGGGTTCAAGTTTGCAATGACCATGGTAGTGTGTAACAAAATAAAGTGGAGAAATATTTGGAGGGAAATAACTACTGCCAAAGAAAACTTTTCGGCATGTGAATATCGAAGTTCAGGACCTGATAGACTTTTACTCAAATAGTAGATCACATTTTTGATGCCATCATCATCCTCCTATACTAACACCATAGAAATAGTGGAAGTAGAGGAAGCCAAATAAAGGATATAATATTTCGCATAATTTGGTGGGTGCAAAAGAGGTGTGTTTGTTAAAGCGTTCTTGAGATCATCAAATGAGCACTGAGTGGTTGCATCCCAGATGAAAGGGGCATGTTTCTGCAACAATATCATGAATCCTTTAGTGATTTCAGCATAATTTCAAATAAAACGGAGAAGAAAGTTTTCCTTCTCTTGCAAACGTTGCATTTGGGTAAGGTTGTTGGGAGGGGGTAAAGAGAGAAAGGATTTGACTTTTAAGGGATCCACCCTAATCCCATATTTGGAGACTACGAATCTAAAGAGTCTCCTTGATTCAACAGAGAAAATGCATTTATGGGAGTTCAAACATATGTTGTAAAACTTGCATCGAAGAAAGATGGCTCGTAGGTGACCAATATGGTCTCATCGATGAGTCGAGTGAGATGGTAAGTCATTGAGATAAGGTTCAACGATATGTTTTATGTCATGGAACGCATACGACATAGCCCGTTGAAAAGTGGCTCCAACATTTTTAAGGATAAAAGGTAATTTCTGATAAGCGAAAGTCCCCCATGGGAAGATGAAGGTTGTCTGTGTTGATCAGCCAGTAAAATGTTGATCTGGTTATATCCATAAAAGATAAAATGACGCTTCCAGTGCAATTATCGATAATTTGATCGATAAAGGGTGTAGGGTAATTGTCCTTGAGACAAGCCTTATTAAGATATCGATAATCGACACAAACATGGATTTTCTCTTGTTTCTTGGCAAACAGAACGATGTTGGAAACCCATTTGGTCAAAGGGACGGGATAAATAAAACCATATTTTAATAGTTTTTCAACTTCTGCCTTGATTGCCGCAGTTTTTTTAGGATGAACTGAGAGAATTTTTTGTCTCACAGGTTTAACTACCGGGTAATTTTTTATTTCATGCACAATAATCGATGTATCGATCCCTGGTATTTCTTCATAGCTCCAGGTGAAGATGTCGCAAAATTATTTAAACAAGGAGGTATAAGTTTCAACTTATTCAACTAAACAATTGGCACCTAGTTGTATGTTTTCCACAATACCTTCTTTAATGGATATGTCAACAATAATCATGTGAGAGATATTTCCCAAATATCCCTTGGAGATAGTATCCTGAGTGAGTATTGGATATTGGGGGAAGTCAACGATATCGCTAGGAAATATATTTCTTTATTTCATCCAAACTGGGAAGAAAGGATGAACGATTGTGGTTGTCATCCCATGGTGCCTCCTCGATACTAAGAATTTTCATAATAGATTCATCTGAGGGAAAAATTTGTAGGATGTAGTCGAAAGTAGAGGATAGGGAATCCAACCAGGATGGTAACAAATATGTAGTAGACGCAAGCAGATATTGGTCATCTAGTGAAGGAGAGGAAGAATAAATGGCGTCGTATTCGGCCTCTGCAGGACTAAGTGGCATAGTGTCACCTAGTGTATCAAATTATAAGGGACTAGGCATGATCCATGGATTAGATGATTTGAAGGATTGATGTGCCATAGTCAAAATCATATTGATCATTTTGATGTGTTGTGTAGTGGGAGGAAGAGGTGTAGGAAAGGTACCCATGAGTGAAGAGTCTTTCAAGAGACCTACCCCAACACTTTCATAAATAATTTTTGAGTCTCCCATAAAAGGAATATTGTTGGTCATTTGAGTGAAAGCGTCGAAGGTGCAGTAATCTAACTGATCGATGGTCACAATTTTACCTTGATGAGGCAATTAGACACATCAAAAAAATGATGAAGTGATGATAATCATAGCATAGAACCAACTTCTCCCTAGAAACAAGTTGTAATCAAGGGGAGCATCGACTACTTCAACATCTACATAAATAGTTTTTCCTCCCAATTGAATGGCTAAGGATTGTAATAATCCATGAGGATAGAAACCTCTTCCATCAAATTCTCGTAACATGGTGGGAGATCGATTAAGACTAGGTGATTTAAGGCATTTCCAAAAATCCAAGGACATGAAACATGTGGATTCCCCCTCATCCAAGATCATGCAGTGAATATGTTGATTATGGACAACGACATTGATTTGCAAAGAAAGTTGGTGAGAGAGTCATGATTTAAAATTATCCAGGTTGAAAATAATATTATTGGATGGCTCGGGATCTATAGATCTGATGGCTGCCAAGAGTGTACTACATGGGCTAGGGCAATGTTGTAGAACTTCGAGAACTGACATAGCGCAAGGTGCTTGGGCCAAATATTCAACAATGTTGTAGTTTTGAGCAACACATGAATTAGGATTAAAGGCTGATTTCTGAATTGTGCCCTTGGGTGGATGTAGAATAGAGTCAAAGCTAGGTTTCTCAATCTAGAGTGGTCCATATGGAGGAGTAATTGTAGTGGACGATGGATTCAGTGTAGAGCCAGTAGTTACTTTTTCCTTATTAGGTTTACCTAGAGGTGTGTTGTATGTCATAGTATGATTGGTCAAATCTATCCCATTAAACATGTAAATGTGTGCACTCGATGAAGCTTCCTCATTAGAAGGATGATTTGGTTTAACTCCTATTGGAGGTGTAGGATTTTGTGAAACCAATGACTGTTGATGTGGAAAAGGATCTGTCAATACAGCAGGTTGAGAATTTCCTTTAAAAAGTTTAGCAACTTCATCCTGATGAGGAAAATCTCGTGTGTAGTGATCTTCACCACAAATGAGGCATGTAAATTTTTATTTAAGATGCAGTTTCTTCTCAGTGGCAGGTAATTTTGTTTATGTTTTTTCATTTTTAGTTTGATTATTATTTTTCTTAGGTTTATTTGTAGTTTTCTTCTTCCCCCCTGACTATTGCAGAGAATCATATTGAACTACATTCACCTCAAATACTTGAGTTAGGGTGGATCTTGATGAGAGTGAAGTCGATCCGGTAGCAGGAGAAGTGACTGAACAATTGGTCATGTTGATCAAATTTGAACTGGACTTTGTTTTGAAGGAACTGATAACTCCATCGGTGTGAGCGGTGGAGGATGATTTTAATGGGTCGGTTGATGGACAGAGAGAATTTGAAATCAATTCATACAAAGTACAAAATTCAGAATAAACCAAGTCCAGATATTGGGCATGAGCAATGGCCTCTTCATCTTCTATAATGACACCACCCATGGCTATGTCATGAGAAATAGAAGGTAAAATAGATATGGTGAGCCATTCAGCCAACAATTGGTCGGGAAAGGTTTCTTTGATCAACTTTTGTCGTCGTATCCATTCATGAATATGATTAGAAATATGTACGGAGTTGGTCTGAAGAAAGGAGGTCAAAATTTTCATGCCAGTTTCATAGTAGATAGGTAATTGGAAGTGATGAGAAAATCCATGGTGAGTGAATCAAAATATTGAAAATTTCTTTGTTGTAACTCAATGTACCATTTAGCTGCTGAACATGTACGTGTACGCTAGCAAAGACGTAACTAGATAGAATCATCCATTAGTGAATTTGATGAACACCACAAATGAAAGGTCATAATGTGGTTATTATGGTCTTCACCAAGTTTTTCGTCAAATTTCATAATATCAGAAGGTAATTTGGTAGGAATGACTGGTAAAAAAGAGGAGTGTAATATGGGATCGTTGGTTAATCTCGACAGATCGGTAGATCTAGAGTAGCTAAGAATGGTAGTTGTCGATTAACTTGAGGATGATACTGATGTGGCATAGGAATACCAGTAGGACCATAAACTGGTTGTGGTGGATAGTTGTAGCCAACAGGTCCTCCCACATGTTGTTGATGTTGACCAACAAAAGTAGGATTCATTTGTTGAGGAATTTTCATAACAGGAGAGGGGAAACCCATTTTTCCTTGGGGAGGATAACCAGTTTAACCTAGGGGAGGATAACCAGTTTAACCTAGGGGAGGATAGTTTGCTTGATTAGTTTGAGGCTGACAACGAGTTTTCCCTTGAAGAGGGTAACTAGTTTGACCTTGAGGAGGGTAAGGAAATTTCCCTTAGGGAGGAAAAGATGGTTGGCCTTGAGGACCCCAAGTAGGATTCGAGACTCTTGGGAAGGGTTGTTCAGAATGTAATCCAGAAGAATTGGGATTTAGGATTCCTCCTTGCGAGTTGGGGTTTCATGTCCCTCCCTGATGTGGTTGATGGAACAGACTTCTCTGGGGTGGTCCCCAAGCTTTTGGGGGGTTTCCAATGAACAAGGGTTGAAATTTTCCCCCTTCCATTGGTTGGGTAGTAGCTAGGATTTGACCGGTAAGAGGGTGTTTCCCCCAATCTGAATTTGTGTGTTGAAGGATGGTTTCCCTCCAGTAGGGATTTTTCCAATAAAGGGAGGTTTCCCCCTAGTAGGGATTTGTCTTGCATTTGTGTTTAGTTGTGTGGCAAGGTTTTGCATTCTTTGATGTGAAGGTGTCCCAATAGGTGTTTTTGGAGTATAAGAAGTTGTGGCTTGAAGAGGGATGGTAGGTGTAACCGTCAAGGTAATTTACAAATGACTATGTAACATGACTCATGTTTCACTTTGAACTTTCTTGAAGTGGTATAAATATTGACTGTTGGTTCTATTGGACAATTTATAGGCTAACCTGATGGTCCGGTCTCTGCACCAGTGGTGGTAGAGGTATGTGGAGGGTCAAAGGGTGGTTGGCTAAAATTAAATTTTTCATAAAGGTCTCGTCCCGATGGGGTTATCCATATAGAACGAACAAGAGTTTGTTGTGGATTTATCATTTCATTAGAATGGAAAAGAGTAGTGTAATCTTTGTTAAAAGTTGGTTGTATTGGTTCCATATCTAGTTGATTATATGGCCTTGACAGTCATCTAGGGTAATCTTCTACTATAATGTTACCTGGGGAGTCCAGTTGGACAAGGAGTGGATCAAGAGGAATTGTCAAAGTCGAGTTTATAGGAAAGGTGTAATCTTCCTGAACCGTAACTAAAGCTCTCTCAAAATTCACTAGCAAAGGATTAGCAACACTCCTAATGCTTGAATGGTTTTTGACCTCTTCCTGGTAAGTGTCTACAGGTGAGTTAGGAGGTAGGGGTTTGTAGCCTTTTGGAGGAAACCCTTGCATCCTATGTGATCTACAAAGACCTTTATCGACTACAGTACCAATTTTTAAGGACAATTAAAGTAAACAAACAACACTCACTAAAAAATCTAGAAATCCAACAAGTAAAACAATGTCTTCTCTTAATGAACATACTATTTGATGATGAAATCCAACATCGTGTGATCAAATCGAGAAGAATATAGGATATGAGTGGGTGGATCAACTACATTGGTGGTCTTCTTAACATACTTACACCTTGGTGCAAATTCCGTCACGGTTTTACCCGTGGATTACCCTCCAAGGAGCCCAAGTGAGTTTGACCAATGTCTGTTCCAGGTACAACAAAGACTGCCCTTCACTGTCACCTTGTGTAAGGACCCTAAATATTATGGCCACTAATTATACCAAATTGCAGTCAGCCTATGGGCGGGTAATGTCGACAATCGAGTCTGAACATATGGAAAGGATATCAATTCTGAAATTCTTCAAGAGAACCGAGGACAAATGGACTTGTAAACTCCAGAGGACCTCAAACGGATTCAGAATTCATGAAGCTCTGAGACCAAATGAAAAAAAATGATCCTCGAGAATAACTCCCAAAATACGATCGTACTACTATGATTCATTAAGCCTTAGAGGGATAATATTCATTTCTCTCCCGCATGTGTCCTCATGTTTAACCCCTATATGAGAGGGGGATCATAGTTATGCTTATACGAAGGTTGGATTTACTCTCCCTATCACAAGATTCTGTGTTTGTACTGAGTGCTTTGGAGATTTATTCTCACAGCCTATTCCAAAGCTATAGTCCTAGTCTATTATTGGTGTAAAGATCTAAAAAAAGAAGTTTCTAGTTTGATTTTAAATAACGTTCATTTTCATGGTTGTCTGTTACACAAGGGAAAATGATAGTGAAAATGATGATGTTTGAGACACGAATCCCAAAAAGGTAAAAAGAATGATATGGAAACTTTATTTTTAGTGAACTTCTAGCTACGTGAAGGAGAAGAGTTTATTTTATTTTGTCACTAACAAACACTCAAGGATGCAAAATTTTATACAATTTTTTTCTCAACAAGAATTCAAACAATTGTCAAATTATAAAGGAAACCCTTTTTAATATCCAATACCAATGCATACAAGTATTTGTTTTTTTGATTGCGAATGTAAAATTAAATTTTTCGTCTAATGCTTCGTGCTTTCACAAATAATGAAAAGGGTCACTACTGTGATTTGAAAAAGAGGAAGCAAAAGTACACAAACAAACCCACTCTCAATAGTAAAGAAGAGACCAAAAGAAGAACAAATACCAAACTATTCACTCAAAGGAAAAACACTAAGAAACCAAAAGTCACACTTTATAGTCTTTCAAAATTGAGTAAGGGATCAAAGACAAGGAAAATAATACTATGATCAATGACCTTTCCTTATGAAAACCTCCAATCAATCAGATAATCGAGAGGAGAAACAAAAAGAAACCAAGATTGAGAGAAAACGGTTGATTTTGCAATAGGGAAAGACAACACAAACTCAATAAGGAATAAAATAATGAAATGTAGCAAGTTTGAGTCAAACAGAGGACAAGATATGACATTATAGGATCTGAGTCAGAGAAAAATATCCAAGGACTATGCCCAACAAGCAATAAAATCAACAATTTTTCAAAGGAAGAAAAATCAATGCTCTAGTAACCAAAGCACTAGAGTGCTACAACGCTCCCTGATAAACTCTGGGGGAGAGTTGATCAAGCAACAATGATTTGAATTAAACTATAGAGGGGCTCTAGTCCAAAGAAAAATTTGAGAAAAAATCAGAAAGCTCAGTAACTCAAGGAAATTCAGTAAGAGACTCTGTGAGACAACTTAGCAAAGATGAAAGATGTAAGGACAAATTAAATCAGCAAATGGGATCTAAAGATAGGTAAAATGCATACATGAACCAAGGAAAGAAAAAAAACTGAAAATTTGTTCCAGTCACCAATTTCTGTTATGGAAATATTCCCATGTTGTAATACCCCAAGGTTGAGCCCCTACTGAATTGTAAACATGTTTTGTAGGCTAGTGACCCAAGGGATTATAAGCTATGAGGCTTATGTGATGTTAGGCCAGTGAGCCTATTTTTTTATATGTAATTATGCATATCATTAATATAAAATACATCATTGCGTGTAGACCGACCACGAAGAAAGAGTTATAGTGGACTAAATTCCACTGGGTAGGGAAGTGGCTAGGGCTAAGAGGCTAGGAAAAAGGGCTAAGATTGAGGGATTAACACCAAGGGAATATTATAATATATTTTCCTAAAATACTAAGGTTTGGGGAAATAAATCCTATTATCCTAAGTTCTTATGGGAAGGGGAATGAAGGAGAAATGGAGCTCATGCATATTCATGAGAACAGGTGTCTGATTTAGGACATGCAGTTTTATGTGGGAAATCATTCTGTTGTGGGGGCTCACTGGGAATTCTTTCCATTCTCCCCATGCACTCATGCACTCAGTCACCAGTCATTATTTCCATAGTTGAACTACCCCATCATTGACCTCTGCAACCTCTGGAACCTGGAACCCGTGAAGCTAACCCGTTTTCGTGTGAGGCACGACATGACTATCCATTGCCTGAGCCATATCACACCCTAGGCATTTTGTTGTTGCTACCCACATTTTCTCTGGACTGGTGTGGCTTGTTATCATTACCAGAACCCATACCCGATTTTTCTACAATGGTTACCGGTTTGACTTAGGAGCTGGACAAAACAAGCAGGTTGTTAGGCCTGTGGTTTTGAAGAGGTAGGTTTTCAGGCTTTTGGATTGAAGAAGAAGGTTGTCAATCATGTGAGCAACTCTCTCTAGGTGAGAGATATTGGTTGGGAATTGATTTCTCCTAGAGGGAGCCTAGCAGTAGCTACATATCTATGATAATTCATGTCCGACATGTTGTTGAATCCCTGGAAGGGAAGTAGAGAAACTAATGGACTATTGGATAGTGAAGGTGTATATTTCCCACGGTGGGACAAACATGTGGGGAATGAGAGGCTCTGAGTTGTGGGTGTAAGTTGGCTCCTGGGAGAGAATCCTTCCTGTTGTACTGCACAACTTTCTATAGTCTCAGCCTAGCTTAGGAATCCCTTTCCCTGGTGGAGTTTAGTCCTAGCTCGGGGATGATCCACTGTTGAGAGTGATGAGCATCGTGGTCTAAGGTTTGGAGGTTTGTGGAAGGTCTGCACACAATTCATGGTCTTATCATAAAATATAAGTACCATTTCTATGTTAATTTGTATGTTGTGTATCTTGTACATGTCTTTATATTTATAAGAATTTCATGTGTTGTTGCATGTATGTTTTACTGTTAATTCTGCATAAATCTGTGTTGTAGCAGAATGTTATGTTTGTTGAAATTTACATTATAAATGTATGTTAGTAGAAATTAGATATTATTTTCAAGTTATTAAGTATGGTATTTTCTGAAAATGAAAGTGAGACTTTCTGTAAGGTGGCATGGGTATGAAAATGTGAAATCCTTCGAAGTCCCGGAGCTCTGAAGTACCGAAGCATAGGATATGATGTGGCATGATGATGTCACCTAGGGTGAAGTGGACCTACCCTAAGTCTTCCACGTGTCACTCGACAGTGGGGCCATATGTCACCATCTTATATGCTAACAACAATACTACATGGACCCTGAAAAAGTTAAGGGGTTCGAGAATTCGATGTTTGGAGGAAATAATGGATGATGAAGGAAGAACTTCTGGATCTCTGAAGTCCCAGAGTCTCGAAGTCCCGAAGTTACAAAGTCACGAAGCACCGAAGTGACGTGTCTTGATGACATCACCTGGGGTGACGTGGGAACACAATATGTGTGCCATGTTTCAGTGTGTTTTGTGATTTTAAAAGAATGATTTTTCCAGTTAGAACTTGACACGTTTCACCCATCAGATTGGGCCAAGTGTCTGCTTCTTGGGATATGCCACGTAGCACCCCTCTAGTGCATGGTTGTTGACTAGATAAACGAATAGAAAAAATTTTGAAAATCCAAAGGAGAAATAATGAAGAAGCTACTTCACATTCTGTAATCCATTAGGATCATAGATATCCATCAGGATAACAAATCAACGATGGATGTGATTTTCGCTCCATCGCACATCTTTCTATTGTGAAAGTTAGGGTCATTGTTATACCTCGAGCATGGTCAAGGTCCACAATCGAATAGGAAATTCGATATTAAATTGATTGACAGATCAACGGTTTTCTCAATTTCTGAAATTGGAGTCAATCCCGACCGTCCTTCAACAGGTGAATGTATACCATAGATCTCAATCCTTCATGGTTTCAACAATTCGAGAGGCAACACAAGATGGAGCCTTAGAAATCCTGAAGCAACAGAGCCCTAAAGCTCCAAAGATGTATTGTGCAGGGATTTTCTAGTTCGATGTTTGAGATAAATAAGGCATGAAGTAGCAATATCTTCTGAAGCCCGAAGCTCCGAAGTTCTAGAGCTCCAAGGTTCCGAAGAGGCAGTTGTTCGGAAGTTCACCATTTTGACGTTCGGAGGAAATGGGGTGAGGTGAAAGGTAAACCTATGAAGCCCAAATTTTTCAAGCCCCGGAGGCCCGAAGCATAGGATAATATCCTATCTGTTATCACTAGGTCACAGCTTGTGCTCACAAGAGATGGGGGGGCGAAGAAAAAGGGCTAAGTGCCCAAAAATTGTTTTTACAGAGAAGGGCTTAGAGAAGGAGCACGTGGGTTTTTTAATTTGTATATACCTACACCTAAAAAAGTAAGGAAGGCATGTAAACCTGAAGAGAGGATCCAATATCGATCCAAGAGACAATTCGACTCTAATATGGAAGAATCCATGTACATGGATTGCATCCTCGAAAAGACATTTGTTCAAGTATCCATAACTTCCTGCTCAAAACTCAAAATTCAGCATGGAAGTAGGCATTGGAAAGGTATTGAACAATAGAAGATAACTGTTCACCCAGAAATTGGATTTGAACAGTCAATTTCTTAGGAAATAAGTAGAAAAGAATTTTGATATATTAATGAATCAGAATGGCTCATGTTTTCATGAAATTATTGAGAACAATTAGCCTGATAAAGTTCTCTTAGATGCACATTTTTGTAGAATTACAACTGTCATAATGGAATAGAGTTATCACAAAGTACATAGAGATGGATGATTCACAAGAGGCTTACAATCAAGAATATGAAGTCAGAGGGTTGAATGTCTAGTTGGGTATGGAAGGAACTAAATCCAATGGACATGGAGAAGAAAAGGATGATAACATAAATCTGGTTGAGACCATCAGAAAAATGCAGAAAGATTTCCATAGTCACAAGGATGATAATGAAAGGCTCATGAAATCCAAAGAGAAGCAGGAAGACTTCAATATGAATTTAATGAAGATCCTGGACATAATTGAAAATAAATGGGATAAGGAGAGTGGATCCAACAAATTAGGAAGCCAGAGGACCCCTGAGGAAAAAGGAAGATCAAGGAGTGGTAGCACACATCACCATCACTCTCAAAATAAATCCAAAATGAGAGCACATAGAAGCTCAACTCCATCCCCTACTGGGAAGCATAAGAGGTCTGGGATGGATGAATTGAAAGGAGAAATGAAAAAAATCAAACCTCCTACCTTTGATGGAGAGCACAAGAAATATGAAGATGTTGAGACATGGTTGTTGGGCATGAGAAAATATTACCAACTGCATAATTATTCTTCTCATGCAGAAGGAAGAATTGCTATCTACCAGCTTAAAGGAAATGCATCCATGTGGTGGGATCATTTTGTGCAAGTGCACCACATCAGAGAGAAAAATGTGACTTGGAAGGAATTCAAGAAGCATTTTGAGAAGAAATACTTAACCAAGAGGTATTATGACAAAAAGATGAAAGAGTTCTTTGAACTCAAACTAGACAGCAGGAACATTGATGAGTATGAAAGGATTTTTTAGAACCAATGAACTATGTATCCTTCATCAAAGATGAGACAGTTAATATCTATAGATATTTGACTGGGTTGCCATCTTTCATTAGTGATAAAATTCAATATGATGATCCTAAAACTTTGGAGGAAACCATAAGAATATTCAAGTTCTTACATGATCAACAAAAAGGAAAGCCTACTTTCCAGAAGGCTTGGGAGGAAAATAAGAAGTTTAAGAGGGAACATAGGAAGAAGGGGAACAATCCACCATTTTTCAGAAACATTCCTCAAGGACAACCATCTTTTAAAGAACACAAAATGGTTGAGCTAGGTGGGAAAAGGCCAAGGAATCCACCTATTCAATGTTGAGTTTGTAAAGGATACCATAAGTATAGATATTTTCCTCACAAAAGTGACAAAGTGAGAGTTTTCCACAATGTACATCAAGCTGAAACAGTGGAGGACATGGGAAGAAGTGTTCGAAGGATCTACGCAGCCCTGGAAAACAGGTAAGAAGAATTTCAATCACACATGATTGAAGTAGAAGGTATGATCAATAACCATGCCTTTACTATTTAAATAGATTCAGTAGCTAGTCATAGCTATATATATCCTAAGGTAGTGGAAAGATTGCATTGCCAAGAAGCAAGCATGGGAAATATTGGTTAGTGCAACTGGATACAGGAGCCAAGAGAAAAGATGTTGAGATGATTAAATCATGTCCAGTGGACATGAAGGGACTAATTACCAAGGCAGATTTAAAAATTATGCCCTTGGGTTCATATGACTTTCTAAATGGTATGGATTGGTTGGACCAACAACATGTTGTCTTAGACTGTCATAACAAGGCATTTAATTACCTAAATGGGGAAGGGAACCCAAGAATAGTCCAATGAACTCCTAGGACAGTTATTGTTCGAGAGATCTCAACAATACAACTGAAGAAGTGTTATAGGAAGGGATTCCAAATATTTGCAGCTCATATGGAGGAAGAAACTAAGGATAAGGTTCCAAATCTTGAGGATCATGTGGTACTAAAATATTTTGAGGAGGTGTTCAAGGAGAGACCAGGACTACCCCCTAAAAGAGATATTGATTTCTCTATAAATTTGATGSYTGGAGCARCTCTAGTATCAAAGACTCMCTATCGAATGAGTACACCAAAGTTGAAGTAACTGCAAATGCAGCTTGAATAACTTCTGAATAAGGGGTATATACTCCCAAGTGTGTCACCTTGGGGTGCCCCAATATTATTTGTGAAGAAGAAAGATGGGATATTTATATTGTGCACTGACTTCAGACAATTAAACAAAGTAACTATAAATAACAAGTATCCTTGCCAAAGATTGATGATCTCTTTGATCAATTAAAGGATGCAAGGATATTTTCAAAGATTGATCTCATATCTGGTTATCATCACGTAATAATCAGATATGAATACATTAGCAAGACTTCCTTCAGAAGAAGGTATGGTCATTACATGTTCATAGTGGTTCCATTTAGGTTATCAAATGCACCAGTTGTTTTTATGTGCTTAATGAATGGTGTTTTCCAGGAATACTTAGACAAGTTTGTCATTGTATTTTTGGAATACATCCTTGTATATTCCAAGTCAGAACAAGAGCATGAGCATCACTTGAGGATGGTGTTACAAGTGTTAAGAGAGAACCAGTTGTATGCCAAATTGAGCAAGTGCTCGTTTTATCATAACCAAATTCTCTATTTGGGGAATATCATATCCGAAGAAGGGATAACAATGGAAACTGAAAAGATTGAAGCTATTAAAGGGTGGAAAACACCTAAGAATGTGACAGAAGTCAGATCCTTTATGGGTCTAGCTAGCTACTACAGAATATTCATTGCAGGTTTTTCAAGGATTGCTCACCTGATTATTTCCTTGTAAAGGAAGGGGGTGAAGTTTCAATGGACAAAAAAATGTGAAAAGAGATTCCAGAAATCGAAGCAGTTGTTAACTAGTGCTCCAATTCTGAGGATTGCAGATCCGAATGAAGATTTCTTGGTTTGCACAAATGCCTGCAAAGAAGGACTTGGTGGATTCCTTAGTCAGACAAATTTGTGGTTTGTTTTGAATCTCGAAAATTGAAGGAGAGTGAAAGGTTCTATGCCACTCATGATTTGGAGTTGGCATCCATAGTGCATGCCTTGAATAAGTGGATGCACTACCTCATGGTAAAAAATTTTGAGCTGAGGACAGATCATAATGTTATGAAATATTTATTTGATCAGCCAACTTTAAATGCAAGGCAAATCAGATGGTTAGAATTACTTTGTGAGTATGACTTTGATATCAAGCACATAAAAGGAAAAGAGAACACAGTGGTTGATGCACTCAGCAGGAGAGTGCATGAACTACATGCTAAATCCATTATCATGTATCAAACTGATCGTAAAGGAAGAAGTTTTGAGGCTGCAAAAGCATATTTGCAGTACATGGAGTTAGTAACAAAATTTCAGCAAGGTAAAATACAATAGAAGGTTGAATATTATAAATTGGGAAATGATGAAATTCTCCTATACAGGAACATAATTTATGTACCCAGTTCTCATGAATGGAGGAGTATGATCTTGAAAGAGATGCATAATGTGTGTTATGTTGGAAACCTCGGATATCAGAAGACAATTGTAGCAGTCAAAAGAGGGCTTAAATGAAGGTTTTTTGGGATAGAGATTCTCAATGATATCCAAAAGCTCTAAATGAGCCCCCAAAATGATTCTCCTCGATGATACCTTTCCAACAAGCTATTGTGCACCCCAAACAGATATCGTATGCCAAAGTTACGCCCCCGAGAAGTTGATACACCAAACTAACCAATACGAGGTCCACAAAACTGTTGGATTTTCATCTTCCGGGGTTAGGGTTTTGGATTTTATTTATGATAAAAAGGCCTTTGGAGCCTCATTGTAAAATCATCTTCTTGTGAATGCGAGTAGCGGACACATATCTTCTCATAGATAAGCTGCCACCATTCTAGCGAGTCTTTCACTCTGTATTTTTACAGTCTTTGTACATTTTCACATTAATAGAAAATTGTGTATTATTGTATCTCTGTGTTTATGGTTGCATCTCTGATACATTTTTTTTATATTATTG
>JASDQU010010997.1:15006-30636 GCA_032191745.1 Picea mariana | reverse complement strand
AAAATCAAAGAAGATTATTTAAATGATAAAGTGAGGTGACAAAGTCAAGGAGGAATATTTAAATGATAAAGTAATGGAGAACTTTCTAATTATGGAAAGTGGTTAACCCTAAAAACGAGGAAAATGGGTTAAGTTACCTATAAATGGATTAAGTGACCTAGAAATGGGTTAAGTGACCTAGAAGATGGAGAGTATAAATAAGAGGCAAGGCTCTCTCATTTTATATCACACTTGAGCATATTGAATATCTATAGGTGACTGAGGTAACCAAAGGATATATAAGCCGAATTTCAGAGGGAAGGTGAAGAAAAGAAGGCCGGAATTCAAGGGAGGATAAATTATTTTGATGATGCTTTCTAAGGTATGTTATTTATAGGTTATCTCACCATTTTCGCAATAATTGTTTTTCTAGAATGATTTAGAATGTGAAATTGATAGGCCATTAAGGAAACATATCCAAGTATCTTTGGTAAAAAATTTACCTTGTGGGTCGCTTTATTTTTGGAGCTACATGCCATGGAAAATAGGGTTTGTCGCTAGTCCTGAAACTAGTCTAAAACAAGTGTTTTAGGTAAAAACGTCATAACTTCTTCATAACAGATCCAAATTCAATAAGACTAAATTTGTTGGTTAGATTACAGTCTGTAGTATGCATTGTAACATTTTTAGATTCATTCAACAAATATTCATTGCGGGGCGTGCTCTACAATGTCTCTCTCTAGAATAAGCCATAATTCAACAAGGTATGCCATTTTTCTATAATTCCTTTTCTGAGAGGTTCCAAGTAGTGACACCTAGAGGAATTGAATAAAACAAACTGAAGAACATTGTGTACTAATTTCAGATCTTTGTTCATTACAGGTACATATTTATGATTATTTCAAGTTATGGTTGTTGACTAATCCCAAACTAGTCATGTGAGACTAAAGAAAAGTTTGATGAAAATTCTAGTCTCTTGTTGTGAAAGTTAAGGAAGATTTGTAGGTATGTGATCATATACACCAGGTCTATTACAGAGTTATAAATCATATTTGGATGATGAAATTGATGAGCGCTTTCGGTTAAGGTACATGTTGGGTACGTGGTTGAGACAAGTAGTTGATGAGTTGGCACATACATGAGGTGTATAGTTGATGATGTTGGTACATATTGATGAGTCATAGTTGATGAGTAGTTGACACATGATTGGTACTATTATCACACAATTTGTATCTAGGATAAAAGGCTATAAGGTAGAGGGCCAAACTGGCGTAACATGAACCTATCCCACCCAATGTCACCACGATGGGTAGGTTCTTTCTCTTTAGGGAGGCTAAGCCCAAGGGAGACGTCCCCGGTGACCTGGGGTTTTGAAAGGGAAAAGGATAACAGGACAAGGACAAGTTCCCCCTTTCACAGATCACCGCCAATCAGATAGTCCCGGCTAAACAACCAATAATAAAGTATAAAGAAAAGAAAAGCACTTGCTTGAGATAATACAACAAGGAAACTGATACATGCAATCTTTGATTAGTACTTCATATACATTAAAGACTAACTGATATTCAATTAAGCGATTTAAAGGTAAATGTTGACGAAGTCAATGTTTGCAAAAATAGCAATGGCTGTAATGTCACTTCATCAATAAATACTTGAATGATACAGCATCCAATGTAACAAATAACTTCTTAACTCAATTAATGCCTTCAACTACCATTCAATTACTCAAAAGATAAAATGTTGCTGCAAAAAAGATGAAATATTCAAAGATGACGTCAACAACTTAGGGTTAGTAGGTTAGGGTTAGTGTAGTTAAGGTTTCAATTCAAAAAGGTTTGAGAGTGTTTTAGATTCAATTCTACTTCAACGTTTGAGGTTGGAGATCAGTGCCTTAGGGTTAAATGGAGTAAAAAAGTGAAGGACGCACAGGTTGAAGGAGACAAGATTTAAAAGGACTAGAGGGAAAAGTTTCAAGGTGCTGTTAAAGCAGGACCTCAAAGACAGAACCCTAGGGAGAGAGGCTCACTCCAGTGTTGCAAAAGCAAGGCCTCATTCTCTCTCCTCCTTCTTGGCAAACAACTATCTCAAATGAAGCACAAAGTCAAGACGAGAAGGCTTAAAGAGGGAGAGTGTTGCTGCGGCAAGGCTCTTTCTTCAAACCCTAAAGAAAAACGACCCTAGGTGTAGATAACCTAGGCCTAGGATGTCTTCCTTCTCTCGGATTCTACAAGGTATGGCTAGCACAGGGGAAAGAGAAACAAGGAGTGTAGCTATGGCTAGGCTCTCTTCCTCTCTTTCAATGGCTAAAGGTTTCTCTATCAGGGGACATGAGACAAGGACCTACTTTTGTGCTTGTCACCTAGGGTTTTGATTCAGCAATATGCGAGAAATTTAAAATACAACCATTCAATAAGAAGTTTTGCAGAAAAAAAACTTACAATTCATGAAGAAATAACCATGCAAACCCTAGTTGTAACACCTTCCTTCAAGATAAACACCATAAATGCCAAAAAATCTCTTCCTTCAACAAGTGTGCATCACTAGTTCAGCCAAAAACCCCAATAGGGTGCTAAAAATCAGACCTCCTATGAGTGAGTGATAATTGATGATAAAATGAGAGTTTAAACCCTCAATATATACTGTATCAATGACCTAATTTTACTTTTTAGGTCATAAAAAGGCCGACAAGGCCAAAATGACAAAATCATTTTGTTTTTACATTAAATGTTAAAAAGAAACCCTAATTAAGCAAAAGGTGAGATGTCAAGCTCCTCTGAGGGAGATGTTAGCCCTTTCTAGGGCCAGTGCAGCATCCAAGAGCAAAACGTTGGCCCTCTAGGGGCCTTTCCAACAAGCCACACGTTCCACTGTTGCCCAGTCTGCCTCCAAAAGTGTCCATGAAGCTGGATGATGTCATGGTGAAGATGGGGATGTCCTAATCCTTCCAAGGCTAGCGTTGCACTGAAAAGGGGTGATTCCCCCTAGGCCTATCTCTGTTGGAGTGTCTATGGTGGAACGTCCTCTTCCTCTCAGGTGCAAGCCCCTGATCAAGATCCGTCATGTCTCTGCCCTCTGATGAGGTCTCAACATCCATCTGATGGGCTCTTCAGCCCCATGGAGGTTTGAACTGATCATCTCCCCATGTGTATGTAACGTCCCCATTTTGGGACATTATAACTTTACAGAGTGCTATGCCTACCAGAGTAGCCAAATAGGGGTGACAAAGAGTTCAGAAGATATTGAGGGGTTTTATTAGACCCGACTTGCATCATTGATCATCAAGATCCATTCCGCACAGCTTGGTTTTGGTTTCGTTGCATTCCGATGATTTTCGTAATTTTGAGTTATTATGGGTCATATCTTAATTAATTTCACTAAGAAGGTCATAATGGGCATATTACTTGGAGAAACCTCTTAGTGTAATAGCTCATCGAAATCAAGAAGAAGAGCACTACAGGATAAGATTATGAGAAGTGACTTTCAGTGGCCGGAGAAGCCATAAGGATGGATAAATCACTTTTTAGAGGTAAAATGATTAATTAATTAATTAATTAAGTGATTTAATCAAGGAATAATAAAATAAAGTAAAAGTCGCTTGGAGGGAAAAGGTCAACAACGAATTAGGGTTTTAGTAGTGAATTAGGGTTTTGGAAAGCTATAAGAGAAGAGTCAGCGACCTAATTCATCATTATGTAGATTATGACTTGTCATTGAGGAGAAGAGGTGCATCTTAGGAGAGATAGTTTAGTGTATTCCTGGAGGAAGACACCAATTGGCTAATTCGGTGTTGAAAGACACACCCTAGTCACCGGGAAGATCATCCAGGTCTTCCATCATTCTTCATTGATTCCGCAGTGCTCCCATATTTCGGGTATTATCTTTTAGTTGCTTATTTGTATTCCAGCTAATATCCTTTTGTCTTTTGATCTAGCCGAGTGTTGTTATTTTATTTAGCCGCAGTTGCTTATTTATATTCCAGCTAAGATCCTTTGTATGTTGATCTAGTCGAGTATTGTCATTTATTCAGCCACATTCAACCATTTTGTAATCCATAGAGATATCATAATACAAACTTTTCAGTCCTTTGTTGCGTTTATTATTTGTATGATCATTTATATGCTATAAACCTTTGATCCTACACACACATTGGCATTGTTTCCTAGACTAGCCAAGTAAGGAACATTACAGTGTACCGGTCCAAATGGTACATGTCCATCGAGCATGGTCCTGCACATCAAAAGCTACGCCCTCCATGGGCTCATCAGTCACAGGGATCATAGCAATGTCAATCACATCTCATCATCAATATTATTAAACATATGCATAAAACCCCTAATACATCAGTCAATAGCTCAAACACATTACAAAAACCTGCAATACAAGATTAGAGAAAAGGTCAAGGCACTCCATTGGGCCAGTGTCCACAAGAAGATGAAACTTTCCAGAAAGATCTCATCCAAGCCATGTAAGTGAGGTGGTGTGGTTGGGGATGTCCAAACATGTGGGTGTAGTGAGGGCCAAGGATGCATAAAGGTGTTATCTGTGGGTGCCTTTGTAGAAGGCGAGTTTTCCCTGTCATGGATGCATTTTTTCCAAGCCCATTCTTTCCTTTATTCTTTTCATTCTTGCTTTATTCTTTTATTTTTTTTTTTGCTCAATAGCTAACCAAGGGACATTGCCTTGGCATGGTGACTAGAGTTGACAACAATACCCACAAGTACTTTCGTAGAAATAAGAAGGTTAGCTCGTGATGAGACCCCCTTTCCCTTGGCCATGCAACCAAGAGTCATTGCCCTGGCATGGTAACCAGCTAGTGGCAATGTCATACTGTTAGGTACCCATGGACCTAATAGGTTGGATCGTGATGAGACCCCCTATCCTCTGACTAGGTCTTCTTTTGTTATTTTCTGGGTCCCTCNTGTTTCTTGCTGAGGCCTTACTGCCTTCTCGAGGATCCCTAGGTGAAGCATCTCAAGGTTTTATTTCTAGGCTTTTGTCTTTTACCAGCTGCTTTTACCTTCTGGGCCTTTAGCCCCTTCTTCCCACGAGACAAGGTGCAATGCTGTAAATAGGTCAACCCAATGCTTGGACAAGGGGAGTGAGGTAGATGAGCGGGAGATAAGATGAAACAATGGTGTTATGATGGGAGTGGACGATGGCTTTTCAGAAGTTCCCCCCAGTGGAAAACCAAAACCTATGGGCACAGGCTTGCTAGGTCACCCTGTCAATTCCCCCAAGCATGGTCATGCGAGAAAATGTAAGATCCAAGCAGTTGTTAGAGACAAAAGGAATCAGATGCATATATTTAAAGGTTTTAATGATCAAAAGTGACACATACCATGATACCTGGACCAATTACCTCACGGAGCAAGAACCTCTTCTGATACAAGACCAAGCCGATGGTGTTGGATGTTGTTGCTACTGACAAGACAAAGCTGATGGAAGAAGAAAAGGATGGGCCCTCTAGGGACATGCTCAGGTCAATCCTGCTCTTGGTACTCCATGTCTAGGACCTGTGGGCCTCGAGACACGATCTCCTAGTTATCCCTAAAAATCGGGTATAACATCTAGCTCCAACTCGGGGACATGTGTTCACCGTAGAGCGCATGAGAACCTCAACATCTCTGGCATAACCTGTAGACCTGCTCAATCTCGATAGAAGTATCAGTAACAAAAATAGGGTGGTAATGCCACCCAACATACATATATACATATATATAAGGAATGAAAGAAAACAATCAATGATGCACATGTGAAAACAAACTAACATGAAATGCAAATGGTATAATACATGAATACAAAATGCCTACTTACCTGCACTTACCTGTGAAGTCGGGCTCCCCCACCTTGGTGGGGTTTGAGGAGGCGTCTGTTGATAGGTAATGGGCGTCTTCTTCCCTCCAAAGTGGATAGATAATATGAGTCATCAACTGATTCCATTCCAACTTTGAAGGGTCTAAGCCATGACCGAGTGCTTCCTTTTACATTAGTTGGCTCTCCTTTCTGAGTATCCCACATCCATACCATGTCTCCTTCCTAGTACTTTCTGACTTTGTATTTGGTTGTTCCTTGGACAACCCTGGTGTATTGTGTCGAGGGAGGAGGGTGGGCTTCTGCTGTAAACACTTCCTGTTGATATGGGAGAATTTGTACATCATCTTCATGTTTATTTAATATATTCACTGTCCCAATCTCTTTGTTCTTGAACTCGTCTAGGAGTTGTTGGTATTCTTCTTTCTTGGGCCATTTGATCTGATCAAAGTCCTCTTCCGTTGCAAAGGGCATATCTTCTGGAGAATACTTTTGAAGAGTTTTTATCATCTCATCTTGTGCTTTGCTATTATTGATGGGGTGAGTAATATCTTGCACATGGTCCTCGGTTATTGGCACATTGAGGAGACATCCTATTGTTCCATTTTTCAAAGGCAATTGTAAGAATGTGAGGTCCATCTCAAGGGTGCCACCCAACATTGCAACAAACTTCCTAGATAACAACATTCCTCACACATCTGGGACATCAACTACCACGATGTCAATGTGGACTATCTTCCCTGGGTACTCCTTCAAGCAAACCTCCACATTCTCAACCACCCCATGTGTGGGTATGACTTTAGATTTGAAACCACATACATTTCTATAAGGTCGTGTGACCTTCAAACCCACTTGTCGCATAACTTTAAGTGACATCATGTTGGCACCAGCCCCTGTATCTAACATGCAATTGTTGAGGTTCTTGCCATTCATTGCCAACGTCATGAAGAAAGGAGGGTTCTCACCATATTAGACCCTGAAGTGATCAACTTGCAACATAATAGGGGGGTCCATGGGTTCATCTGATCCAAAAAAGAAAGTGTCAAAGCATTCCTTGATGGATGGGATCTTGATTGCTTCTCTTAGGGGGGCATTTACATGCATTTTTGATAATGCCCCTTCGAAGTCAAAGTTTAGGTCAACCTTACCAGCCTTGGATGTCTTGGGGAGAAGCATTTCCAAAGGTTCAGGCTTTGTCTGATCAACAACAGGTTGTTTCAAATTATTTCTTATGTACACCTGAAATTCTTGTTTCTTTAGCGTTTTTGGGTTTTCCTGATCCAGGTTGTTTATTACCGCCATCCTTTCTGATCTAGCTGCTTATTTCACGGCTTCCTGATGTTCTGCATCTGTGATATTTATTTTAGGAAACTCCATGAAACAATCCATGTTGTTGACTTGTTGATGGCCACTATTGTAAGGACACTCATGCTCCCAATGTGCTTCTCTACATTCTGGGCACCAAGGATTTTCATCAACAACGTTTGCAGGGGCCAAGGTGTTCGAAACTTCATGCTCATTCTTTGCTTTATAAAATTGGCCTCCCTTCTGGAATTTCCCTTTGTACGGGACCCTGGGTGCTTGGGTGATCTGAAAATAGAAGGCTGACTTGTTATGCTATGCAAGCACCCTCTACCTCATAAAATAAACATTAACAGGACCTTGCTTCATGTGTTAAAATGTGCAAACTTGTTTATGTGTTAGGTTCTTGCTTCTTCTTGTCAATGTTCATGTGAGAAGAAAGGTTCTTTTAAGAGATTAAATATGTGTTATAAACCAATGTACAGCAATATAAAATGCAGCAAATAACACAACAAACTCACAACAATAGCAAGATGATAAAGGAGTTCACCCCTCTCTGGGCTACGTCTCCTTGAGCCTCCTTCAATGGACTTGGCTCTTTGGGATTAGTTTTTCAAATGCTCTTTACAAGATTCTGCTCAACTCCAATGGATTTATAGGCTGTACCATTGGATTCAGAATACATAAAAACCCCAAATTTGACTGTAAAAACTCTGCAAATGGACAATGGCTCATCCAACAATGACCTCTTCTACATGTGACCTCCAAGCTTCCCTGAGCTTCAATGGAGAAAACATACCTGCATAAGTCCTCCAATGGATCTGAAACCTATCCCAATGTGTTCAGAGCATAATAAACAGTCAGAAATGACTATTCAGTCTCAGAAAATGAATGTGTGCTCATCTGAGCAATGCCTCAAACAATGAGGGCTTTAAGGCTCCCTAGAGCTTCCCCAAGCTTCAATGGTTAAAAACCTGCATAATGAGTCTTCAAATGCCTGTGAAAAAATCACCAATGGACTCAGAACGTCCAAAAACCCCTAGCTGGGCTTTTACAACACCTGATTTGGTCAAAAACTCCAAAAGTTATGGCCTCTGCCATTTTTCCCCTTCAAGCTCTGTTACTGGTTCGCCATTCTGCACCTCTGGGTGAATGGACCTAGCCTCTGAGCGTTTTCGGTGCCTAAACTCAGCACCCACGCGCGTTCCGAAAATGGTGCCAAAATGTCGCACCGTTAGCGCAACTATAGCCCCCGAGGACGGAGGTGTTGGGCGCATGGGGGACCATGTGGCCACGTCCCAGCGCAAATCTTGGCACCCGTTTGCTAGGTTGAATGTTGAAGTGACAAGTGTCCATCCGTGAGGGTTTTTAACCGTTTGAACACCAAACATAAGCCAAAATCCCGCGCGCCAAAATACACTGTGGTGGTCGTATGGTATACCAATGTGACCGGGGCATTGTGTAAAGTTTGAACCCCGCGCCAAAAACATATATATGTAACATGGTCACATGTTTAATGTTATTTAACTGTGTGGTTTTGAAATGAAATACACCGCGCGCAAATAAAACGCAGGTCATATGGTAATCGCATATAACCATAGGTGTAATATTTAAACCCCACGCGAAATGCAATATATATATTGTGGCATATAATGGTTAACGTAACAACCATGTAACCGCGAGCAAACACCCCGCGCAAAATATATGACAACTGGCATATGTAAATGGAACCACGATACAAAATGGAACCGCGCGCAACCTCTGTTTGCAATGGTTATATAAATTGGCATATAGCCGGGTTTAAACCATATAGTAACCAACCCGCGCGCGCTATCGTTTAACACATACGGTTATATGGAATGCAATGGAACCGGGGTCAGGGCTAAGCCCTAGCCCGACCCCCCGTCGGTTACAATCCTTTCATGAATTGAAATAATTTTAAACTCAAATGAATTCCAAAAGCCAACACGTGGCCAAGCAGTCGGTGGATTAATGTTAATTCGTTCAATGGGTAGAGGTCCCACGTTCGAATCCATCCGGCGACACAATAAAATTTTGTATGCAAACCCAATAACCAATAAACGAGGGACCCGCGGCGCCCTTGGATTGGGCCACGTGTCTCTTTACTATTCGCCTCAAACCGGACACGTGTCAACCCTGTATTTTCCGACCACCATCCAATTAAAATGCGACACATCACCCACCTGCCATGTCAGCACCGCCAACTCAGATGCCACGTCATCCCGGCCACGTAGGATGCTGACGTCAGCAGGTGCCACGTGTCACCCTTCCAGTGGTGACACGTGTCACCTCAGGATTGGCCAAACCATATGCCGAAAAGTCCAAAAATGCATGACACGTGTCATGCCCAGGAGCCACCACGTGTCCTGTACGGATGGACACGTGTCACTATACGGACCTGCCACGTGTCCTGTACGGACTATACAGACAGGTACAGTCAGCATCAAATTTTTCCCTGTTTGGCTCAGTGAACAGACCTCGATAAATTCTCCATACGGACTCCGTTTGTGAAAATAAATATACCATCGGAATCAGGAGAACGAGACGGACGCAATGGCACTGTTTTCGTCGCATTATGAGCACTTTGAAAATTGAGCAAATTTTAGACCCCTGGTCCAGATTTTGATCATTGGGTCTAAGATCTTTCCAATTTGACAATCCTGCTCATCATTTCCTCTTGATTTTTCATGATACCATCCATGGAGGCTTGCATTTTGGTGATACTGGTACATAGATCTGAAGTAGGCTCAACATTGTGAACTATTTTTGGTTTAGTGTCTATTCTCCCCCTTGGGTTAGCAAAAGGCTCAATCTTGGATGAAAGGAGGTTCCCCTCTATTCTAGTAGCGAGCTCTTGGGCTTCCTGAATGGACTGGGGATTTTTATCTCTGAGAAGATACCCTAGTTGGCCATTGAAAGATCTGGTGTAAACATGGATGAGGTAGTCATCTTTCGAATGATAGCTTGTGGGAATCCTTTTCAGCAAGGTCTCAAATCTAGTATGGAACTCCTAAATGGACTCATTTTCATATTTGGCAAGGTTATTTCGTCAGGTGAGGAGCATATTAGGGTCTTCTTTGACACTCCATCTTTTGAGAAAGGCCTCTTCAAGTCTATCCATGGTTTTGATGCTTCCATCGGGAAGGGTCAGGTACCAACGCCTTGNTGAAAGGAGGTTCCCCTCTATTCTAGTAGCGAGCTCTTGGGCTTCCTGAATGGACTGGGGATTTTTATCTCTGAGAAGATACCCTAGTTGGCCATTGAAAGATCTGGTGTAAACATGGATGAGGTAGTCATCTTTCGAATGATAGCTTGTGGGAATCCTTTGCAGCAAGGTCTCAAATCTAGTATGGAACTCCCGAATGGACTCATTTTCATATTTGGCAAGGTTATTTAGTCAGGTGAGGAGCATATTAGGGTCTTCTTTGACACTCCATCTTTTGAGAAAGGCCTCTTCAAGTCTATCCATGGTTTTGATGCTTCCATCGGGAAGGGTCAGGTACCAACGCCTTGAGGCATCATAAAGAGTAGCGGAGAACAACTTCATGACCAAATCTTCAACATCGTCACTAATGGGATGTAGCTGGAAAAAAGCCCAAAAGTTGCTCATGTGCTCTTCGGCACTAATTGCATTAGTACTGGTAAATTTAGGAAACCACTTCTCATACTTGGGTGGCATTTGCCTAGGGTAGCCTGGTATGGATGACATGTCTAACGGTTTAAAAAGAGTATATGACCATTTTCTTTGATTGTTGGTTGGGTTCGTTGTAGCGTTCTGAGAGCTAGACATGATTCTTAAAGGAAGGATTTTCCTGAAGAGTGATTTGACAACAGGAGAGCTCCTAGGAGGCTTCCTTTTGTAAGATAAAGGAGGATTACTGAACCTCTTTTTGGTTTGTGGAGTCGCCAGATAGTTTACTTGAAACTACCAAAGAAAAGGGAAAACACCCTAGTGGAGTCGCTAGGTAAGCTTACAAGATAAGGCTCTAAGGCAATGCTTACCGAAAAGATTTGTCGTCTTAGGAGAATTGACACAGTGTTCCTCGGCAACGGTGCCAAAATGTTATCACACAGTTTGTAGCTAGGGATAAAGGCTATAAGGTAGAGGGCCAAAATGGCATAATAGGAACCTATCCCACCCAATGTCACCACGATGGGTAGGTTATTTCTCTTTAGGGAGGCTAAGCCCAAGGGAGACGTCCCCGATGACCTGGGGTTTTGAAAGGGAAAAGGATAATAGGACAAGGACAAGTTCCCCCTTTCACAAATCACCACCAATTAGATAGTCCTGGCTAAACAACCAATAATAAAGTATAAAGAAAAGAAAAGCAGCTGCTTGAGACAATACAACAAGGAAACTGATACGTGCAATCTTTGATTAGTACTTCATATACATTAAAGACTAATTGATATTCAATTAAGCAATTTAAAGGTAAATGTTGACGAAGTCAATGTTTGCAAAAATAGCAATGGCAGTAATGTCACTTCATCAATAAATACTTGAATGATACAACATCCAATGTAACAAATAACTTCTTAACTCAATTAATACCTTGATCCGAAATCAGATTCAGAAGCCTGACAGGGCTTGAAAAATGCTCAAAAATGAAAGTGCTCAGAATCTGACGAAACCATCACCATTGAGTCTGTCTCGTCTTCCTGATTCCGGTGGTATATTTACTTTGTCAAATGGAGTCTGTATGGAGAAGATATCGCATTCTGTCCGAAAAGTCAAACAGGCAAAAAAAATTGCTGACTGTGCAGTCCGTACAGTCCGTACGGATGCTGATGTGGCATGTTCGTACAGGTGACATGTGGCAGGTCCATACAGGTGACACATGATAGCCTCAGGTAGTGACACATGGCAGGCAGTTTTGGACATTTCAGCGTACGGATGGACCTATTCGGAGGTGACACGTGTCACCACTGGAAGGGTGACACGTGGCACGGATGACGTCAGCATCTGACGTGGCGACCGTATGATGACATGGCAAGGATGACATGGCAGATGACAGAGCCGTACGACAGGGATGGCATGACAATGTGACGTGGCATGACGTGGCAGTCATCTATTGGCAAGTTCTGGACGAATCAGTGGTTGACACGTGGCATTCATCGGTTGGATGTAGAGGTGCCACGTGGCCCAATCACGGGCTGGCACGTGGCACCCCAGTATTGGTTTAATGGTTTGATTATCAAAATTTTGTGTCGTCGACCGGATTCGAACCGGTGACCTCCCCCTTTGGCAGCGCTTTTGTAAAGTCCGTCGGGCCAATAGGCCACATGGTGGTTCTTGTTTACTATATGGCACATATTTTATTTGAATTGGTTCAAGTTTGAAGCCGCAGGGGGAAAGGGTCGGGGCTTAGCCCCAGCCCTTTGCATTGTTAATGCGACCATACCATATGACCCGGACTATGGTTCAAACGAAGCACGGGGTTTTTAAACCATAACCCTTGTTAAATAGGCGTGGGGGTTGGTAACCGACCCACGGTCGTGTGATTGCACCAATAAAACCGGGAGCCAATGCCAACAGGGGGCCAATGCTTAGCCCACGGGGCTAGCGCTTGGCCATATTATTGAGCCATGTGACCGTTCAAGGGGGCGCGGGCCAATGTTCGGGGGCTAGGCCCAAATTTCAACTATATTATAGTTTAAAAGTGATTTTTTTATAACCAAATGTTGGTTTTTAATTATTGTTAAGCCATTTTTAATGTAATTAATCCATTTTTGGGAGTTATTGGGTAGTTTTGGAGCCTAACTTCTTGGAGGAAGTTGGAGATGAGCAACTACCTTCCCAACTATATAACCAAGTCCTGTTTGAGGCCATGGGGACAGCTTTGAGGGCATTCAGAGCAGAATTATGCTGAGGAGAAGCCAAGCCAAAGCCATTTTGAGGCCGAGAATCTTTTGAGGAGGAGACATTGTCAGATCATTTCTGGGAGCTTCGGACATCCGTTTTGCGTGCCATTTTCTTTGTTGGGTTCTTGATATCTGGACAAACATGACCAGATCCGTCTTGTAGCCATTTGGCATTGCAGCGATGTACTTTTGAGATTTTGAACAGAAATAAAGAAGCCTCCCCCACAGAGAAAAGGCCCGGAGACGTAGGCAAAGTTGTGCCGAACTCCATTATCAATCTGCGTGTTATGGTTTGCTGTCTATTATTTCATTTCAGATCTGAATATGTGTATATGGCTGTCATAATTCCTCTTCTTTCCTCATTCTTTCACTAAGTTTCTCAATGGTTAATTAACGCATGCAAAATTAAAACTCAACCATAAGTCATTAAAAGATCCGACGGATCATACCTTCAACTACCATTCAATTACTCAAAAGATAAAACGTTGCTGCAAAAAAGATGAAATATTCAAAGATGATGTCAACAACTTAGGGTTAGTAGGTTAGGGTTTCGATTCAAAAAGGTTTGAGAGTGTTTTAGATCCAATTCTACTTCAACGTTTGAGGCTGGAGATCAGTGCCTTAGAGTTAAATGGAGTAAAAAAGTGAAGGATGCATAGGTTGAAGGAGATGAGATTTAAAAGGACTAGAGGGAAAAGTTTCAAGGCGCTGCTAAAGCAGGGCCTCAAAGACAGAACTCTGGGGGAGAGAGGCTCACTCCAGTGTTGCAAAGAAAGGCCTCGTGCTCTCTCCTCCTTCCTAGCAAATGGCTAGCTCAGATGAAGCACAAAGTCAAGATGAGAAAGCTTAAAGAGGGAGAGTGTTGTTGCGGCAAGGCTCCTTCTTCAAACCCTAAAGAAAAGAAGCCCTAGGTGTAGATAACCTAGGCCTAGGACGTCTTCCTTCTCTTGGATTCTACAAGGTACGACTATCACAGGGGAAAGAGAAACAAGGAGTGTAGCTACAACTAGGCTCTCTTCCTCTCTTTCAATGGCTAAAGGTTTCTCTATCAGGGGACATGAGACAAGGACCTACTTGTGTGCTTGTCACCTAGGGTTTTGATTCATCAATATGCAAGAAATTTAAACTACAACCATTCAATAAGAAGTTTTGCAGAAAAAACACTTACAATTCATGAAGAAATAACCATGCCAACCCTAGTTGTAACACCTTCCTTCAAGAGAAACACCATAAATGCCAAAAAATCTCTTCCTTCAACAAGTGCGCATCACTAGTTCAGCCAAAAACCCCAATAGGGCACTAAAAATCAGACCTCCTATGAGTGAGCAATAATTGATGATAAAATGAGAGTCAAAACCCTCAATATATACTGTATCAATGACCTAATTTTACTTTTTAGGTCATAAAAAGGCTGACAAGGCCAAAATGTCAAAATCATATTGTTTTTACATTAAATGTTAAAAAGAAAACCTAATTAAGCAAAAGGTGAGATGTCAAGCCCCTCTGAGGGAGACATTAGCCCTTTCTAGGGCTAGTGCAGCATCCAGGAGCAAAACATTGGCCCTCCAGGGGCCTCTCCAACAAGCCACCCGTGCCACTGCTGCCCAGTCTGCCTCCAAAAGCGTCCATGAAGCTGGATGACATCATGGTGAAGATGGGGACGTCCTAAGCCTTCCAAGGCTAACGTTCCACTGAAAAGGGGTGATTCCCCCTAGGTCTAGCTCTGTCGGAGTGTCTCTGGTGGAATGTCCTCTTCGTCTCAGGTGCAAGCCCCTGATCAAGATCTGTCCTATCTCTGCCCCCTGATGGGGTCTCAGCATCCATCTGATGGGATCTTCAACCCCATGGAGGTCTGAACTGATCATCTCCCCATGTATACCGTTCCAAATGGTACCTATCTGTCGGGCATGGTCCTGCACATCAAAAGCTATGCCCTCCATGGGATCATCAGTCACAGGGATCATATTAATGTCAAGCACATCTCATCATCAATATTATTAAACATATGCATAAAACCCCTAATACATCAGTCAATAGCTCAAAGACATTACAAAAACCTGCAATACAAGATTAGAGAAAAGGTTAAGGCGCCCCATTGGGCCAGTGTCCACAAGAAGAGGAAAGTTTCCAAAAAGATCTCATCCAAGCCATGTAAGTGAGGTGGTGTGGACGGGGATGTCCAAACATGTGGGTGCAGTGAAGGCCAAGGATGCATAAAGGTGTTATCTGTGGGTACCTTTGTAGAAGGCGAGTTGTACCTGTCATGGATGCATTTTTTCCAAGCCCATTCTTTCCTTTATTCTTTTTATTCTTGTTTTATTCTTTTATTTTCTTTTTTGCTCAATATCTAACCAGCGGACACTGCCTTGGCATGGTGACCAGAGTTGACACTGTTACCCACAAGTACTTTCGCAGAAATGAGAAGGTTGGCTCATGATGAGACCCCCTTTCGCTTGGCCATGCAACCAAGAGTCACTACCCTGGCGTGGTAACCAGTTGGTGGCAATGTCATATTGCTAGGTACCCATGGATCTAATAGGCTGGCTCGTGATGAGACCCCCTATCCTCTGACTAGGTCTTGTTTTGTTATTTTCTGGGTCCCTCTTGTTTCTTGCTGAGAAGATTTTTACCGCCTTCTCGGGGATCCCTAGACGA
>JASDQU010010996.1:13354-50638 GCA_032191745.1 Picea mariana | reverse complement strand
CTAGCCTACCTTTTTTATTTCACAAATTGAATTTGTATTCTAAATCCTATTTCTTATCCATGATTTGTGGATTCTCTTGAATTGAATTTTCTCTAATTAATAATTGTTTTAAATTAATTCCATGCACAACTTCATAACCTACCTCTCTTTCTTAGTATTTGTATTTCAATTAGATTTTCATTATACAATATAACTTCTAAAGAATCTAAATATGTTCGTTTATTCCAACAAATTAATTTATCTTTTCTAAAATAAGCATTCTAGAATTATGTTCTCTCCTAAAATGAAATGCATATTAAATAATTTTCTTGGAACATTTTTCAATTCACATTTCAAGTCATTAATCATTGACCATTTTTACTTATGATACTAATGGTTCCATGTACTCCATGGACTTCAAGATTTACTTATCATATTTCCAAGGGTGTTATGGTTGCAAGCCCTTCTAGTACCGCACTATTGTGGATGGATAAAGGATGAAATAGTGGAGACATTATTAACAAATAGTGGAGACAGTATTAACTCAACTTTGTGGCCCCTTCTTGAGAGATTAAATGTTCTTGAGGAATAAGATCTTCACCTTATTGTGTATCCGCGTGGTGATTGAATCATCATAATTACTCAATCATAAATAAAAATTCAAGTTTCACCATCATAATAAAAATGATAAAACAGGGTCATTTGCAAACAAACTATCACAATAATTAGATAAAATGGGGCACTATAAACACAGGGTCAACACATCGTGTCATATCCATAAAACAAAATAAAAGTTTCAACTAATGTATCGAAGGGCACATGATTTGTTACGAGTCTCGAAAATTAAAAGAACACGAGCAGAATTATGTCACTCATGACTTAGAATTGGCAGCAGTAATACATGCCTTAAAAATGTGGTGAAACTATATAATGGGCAGAAAATTCAAGATCTTTAATAACGGGGTGAAATATATGTTTAACCAACTAGATCTTAATGCAAGACAAGCAAGGTGGCTAGCCTTCTTGAGCGAATTCGAATTCGAGGTCAGACATATCAAGGGTAAGGAAAATAAAGTAGCAGACCCTTTAAGCAGAAGAGTCCATGGGTTATTTGAGATAAACATCAACAGGGCAGAAAGTGATTTGGAATAAAGAATAAGTACGACAGATATTAATGACGAAAATTACACTAAGATAATGACAGAATTACAAAACAGTACCACCAACTCTGACAAACCAGATCTAAGCATCGACAAGAAACGACTATTACGACTTAAAAACAGACTTTACATACCAGATTCAACAGAATTGAAATCAACAATTTTGGACGAAGTGCATAAGAAACCGTATTCTGGCCATCCAGGTTACCAGAAAACAATAACAACACTTAGAAAACTATTTTTCTAGCCTAGTGTGAAGGGTGAAACAACAGAATACTTGGCTAGGTGCCAAGATTGTCAGCAGGTTAAGGCTGAGAACCAACATCCAGTCGGGCTATTACAACCATTACCAGTACTAGAATGGAAATGGGAGACTATATCACAGGACTTTATAACAGGTTTTCCTAAGACTCAGAAACATAATGATTCTATCATGGTTGTAATCGATAAACTCAATTAGTTTGCACACTTTATTCCTGTAAAGTCTACTTTTAAAGCTATAAACATTGTTGACATATTCATGAAAGAAATTTTTAGACTACATGGTATTCCTAAAATGGTGTTTTCAGATAGAGACGTAAAATTTACATCCACTTTTTGGAAGGAATTGTTTGCAGGGCTAAACACTAACTTGAATTTTAGTACAAGCTATCATCCACAAATGGATGAACAGACCAAAAGGAAAAATCAAATCATAGAGGATATGCCTCACATGTACATAAGAACAAAACCAAGAAAGTGGCAAGACTACCTGCACTTGGTAGAATTTGCATATAACACTGGGTAGCAAACTTCGGCTAAGTTGAGCCCTTTCAAAATACTGTATGGCAGAAAATGTATGACTCCATTTAGCTGGGATAACCTGACTGACAGGCTCATGGTTGGACCAGAGATGCTCCAAGAAATGGAAAACATGGTAAGAAAGGTACAACAAAACTTGAAAGAAGCACAGGAAAAACAAAAGAGCTATGCAGATCAGAAAAGAAGACACATGGAATTTCAAGTAGGAGACCATGTCTATTTGAAGGTCAAGGCCTGAAAGAGCTCGTGGAAGTTAGGGAATTGTGCTAAGTTGGCACCCAAGTTTTGTGGGCCCTTCAAGATACTAGCTCGAATTGGACCCATAGCATATCAACTTGCACTTCCAACTAATCTAAGAATTCATAATGTATTTCATGTTTCGTTGCTGAAAAAGTATATTCATGACCCTACTCATAGGATTGATTGGAACTTGGTGTAGGTGGAACCCGAAGGTGAGTTCCAGGTGGAACCCCTACGCATTCTGGATTGGAGAGAAATAGCAGTTCATAACAGAGCCATCGCTCATGTAAAGGTGCAATGGAAGCACTTTAGTCCTAAGGAGGCCACTTGGGAGTTGGAGGGAGATTTGCAGAAATATCATCCAATCCTATTCCAGGAAAGGAATGAACACTGAGGACAGTGTTTTATTGAAGGGGGAAAGGATGTGACATCCCCAAAAATAAAATATTTTTGAAATTTAAAATTGCTAGAAATTTATTCCATTTTTAGTAAATTCGAATTTGGAAAATTTTTGCCATTTATGACAATTCCGAATTTCGAATTTGGTAACTGTAATTAATTATTTTGACTGTTGGGCAGAGACCTGATTTGACCCAACTAACTATTTGACTATGACACTTGTATGGAAACAAAATATTTTATGTTTATTACAGGAGGACAAATGGAATAGCCATGTTAAATTTAGCTGACCATGACTCCATGAGTGGGGAACATGTTGGAACTACCTCTGGGTTGATTATTACAAGTAGAAAATAAGTGATTTGGCCATTGGAAACCCGTGAAAATCAGGGATTTAGAAAGCTGTAAAAATTCCCCAGGCAGGGAAAAGACCTGGCCAAATGATAAATAACATATGAGAGGAGGCAGGACGCTGCCAAGTATGCTGGGAAAGGAGACTTTTTATTTACCTATTGTTATGAACAGTGCTTGAGTGTGAGGTAAGGGAAAACTGTTGGAACTGTAGGACATTGCTGAAGAGAAGCTTTTCCAAGTTCTCCCTCATGGATTCATGGTCAGTCTAGGGGGTGAATCGGGCAAGTAGTGTTGCTGCCCTGTTCTATGGTCGGGAGGAACGTGGTTGTTCCCTTTGTCTTTCAGCATATTATTTCAGATATGTTATTTTTGTCCCTTCTCTGGCTGAATGTTAAATGGTTACATACTTGATAGAATGTATCTGTTAGAAATAATATTAAGGAAGAAAGATCGAATGCATCCTATTGCAAACTTAGGAATCGCTAGAATGTCTCTCTACTAGTTCAGAATGGATTATCTTTGCTGCATCTCATTACTGTTATGAATACTAGTTCCCAAAAGAATACTAGCTAGAAGGATATGACTAGTCAATTCTTAAAGAATATTTGTACTGTGGTTTGGATTACTACTGTAGTAAGATAAAGCGTCGTAGTTGAAAACCCCACAAGTAAATTGTGATGCAGATTTGAGTTTACCTACATATTGAATGCAAATGGAAAACTGCACAGTGTATAGATATATATATATATGTATATTTAAAGTGTGAAAAATGGAGGTCAATCGGGTTTCGGTGATTACAAACACCAAATACAAAAAACAAAAGATCACATTGTTTTTTCAAATCCCTAAATGCGAAAAGGTTATGGGCCCAACACTTTGGGTTTCGGGGTTCAGGGTTTGGCGATTACAAATGCCAAACACCAACCCAGAACAACTCCCGAATCGCGAAAATGCAAATGGAATATGGGCCCAGTACTATGGGGTTTCGATGTTCAAGATTTCGAGGTTTACAAACTCTCGATGCAAAACACCATACAATGTCAAACGCTGAATCATGAAATCACGAAAAAGGTGTGGGGCCCAACCAATATCAGGTTTCAGTGTTTGGTGATGCTTGATGCATGAACAACATACAACGGTAATCGCTGAACCATGAATTTGATTAGGTTGTGGGGCCACTTTGGGTTTCGACGTTTGCAAGAACAAGAGAACTCCACGCAACTTGAACCAATAAACTCTGAATGCCAAAAAATGAAAACATGAACAACATTTAAAAACTCAGTAAAATAAAACACAGAGTGACAAGTTCAACTCAAAAAAAAAATGCTTTCAAGATCTTGTCTCACCCTTTGTATGTCGATTACAATATGATTCAAGAATTTATAGGAACAAAACTTTCCCCTTCGACCTTGGAAAAAATTAAACCAGGGCAAAGATGGCATTTGGTGGCCTGCAAAGGCTAAGGAGACCACTGCTTGAGAGTGAACCCTCATGTCTTGAAGGGTCAAGATGACCATCGATCCGTCGTCATAAGGCGGTGAAATGATCAATACCTGACATAAAGTACGGAAGTGACCTTGCGAATACCAAGAATTATTATAGACCATCTACATCATTTACACATCTTTATATCAACCAGTATTTAATGAAAAGTTATAGGTTGAAATGTTGGAAAATTATTGGAGTGCATCGAATTAACACAGCTTAATTACCATAACTAATCACGAGAGGCATGAAGGCCCAAGGAAGAAGGGACATCCTAAAACTTAAAACATACCCCTGAGTAAATTCCTAACTGGGTAAATAACAACACAATCACCTAAAAGTTCAAAAGAAAAGTCTTTAACACAAGTACAGTAAGTGCAAATTGAATTCATAGACCATCATGCGATCTAGAGTCAACTATAAACAAGATACACTTATAGCCAACAATAACTGACAATATCCGAGTATTTTTTCCTCTTTCACAATCCTTTTGAGGAAGTAGCTAATATGGCGCTAGTATATTAAACCAATAAAATAACCAGTATGCCATTACAAGTAGGTGGAATGGAAACCCTGTAATTCTTTGAAAATTAGTACTACATATCTCGTTTGGAATTGAAACAAATGAACATTCCATATGGTGTTTTACTTCAAACAATAGAATTTTCCATCACAAAACGGGTTACCCTTAATCAACGATACCGAAACCATGACTTAATCTCCATTTTAGAGTTTCGAATACCGGGAGTTGGAGGTGTCAAGGACACTCATGACAAGAATGATGAAGTCATGAAATGAAAAAGATCACAGCATGTCAAGGACTCTGAAATGCCGAAAGGGACTATTGTGAGTCTCAAAAATTCGAAAGGCAAAACTCCAAAATCCCGTTAGCTATTCAATTAAGAAAAGAAGGGATCAAATTATGAAGTTTTGTGGACCATTGATCTGGATCCATTTTGGGGATTGCGACTTGTCGAAATGCCGAAATGCTGAAATGTGAAATATATTTTGATTAGGCCTATGGTCACAACTAGTGGGCATATGGAATAAGCACAAGACCCAGTACTTGTAATCCAACGGTGCATGTGAATTTGATTATGATTGGAGGATTATGAAATATTCATACTCTGAGTTTAACCGAAAGGCCTTACCTTACCACTTTCTTGTATCTGGATATTTTAAAAAAGAAAACTTTAGAGGTCTATTTATATTTAAACTTTTCCCAGAGGAGTATAGACTAATACTCTACTTTTACCTAAGTTCGTTTGGTCCTTTTCATTGTGTGATTGTGTGTATGGACTAACGCATGAGGCTTGGGTCATGAACCCCCAAATTCGTTTGTATTGTAAACATATGGTAATGGGATATTTGTAGGGTCTAACGCATAAGGATTTGGCCATAAAGTCCCAAACTCATTTGTGTTGTTAAGACTGTAGTAATGGTCATAGGTACAAATAGATAGGAAAGTAATTATAATTATAGGAATTCAAATAAACATTGAATGAGGAGTAGACACTTATCATCGATCATAAAACTTTAAGTTGAATGATAATGACAGTCGACGACAGTAAGGACTCTTGCAAACTTTCAGACTCAAGACGTATAATAGAAAGATTACTTGCTTGAATCTAGAACTATTCAAGGATACTTATAAAAACATTTTATTTTTTCAGACAGATTATTTTTAGGTATATTACATTAGATTTATTCAAGAACTATATTTATGGAAAACAAGATAGGCAAACATTTAAAACCGGAAGACACACCAGTGTAGGAATCCTTGATTATATCCATTCTGATGTTTGGGGACCATCCCCTACTATTTCATATGGAGGATCATCATATAATTTTGTAACTTTTATAGATGATTTGTATAGGAAGGTTTGGGTCTATATGTTGAAAAGAAAGGGTGATGTGTTTACTGTTTTCAAGTAGTTTAGAGCTTTAGTGGAAAAGAGCACTGGTAGGTCCATTAAATGTTTAAGAACTGATAATGGTGCTCAATTTACGTCAATAGAATTTGAGAACTATTGCAAGGAGTTTTGGATTGATAGGCATAAAACCACTTCCTACACTCCTCAGTAGAATGGAGTGGTTGAACACATGAACATGACTCTTTTAGAAAGTGAAAGGAGTATTCTTAGTAATGCCAATTTGCAACAGGGACTATGGGCAGAAGAAGTAACTACAACTTGTTATCTGGTGAATCGATCACCATCAATAACAATAGAGTGAAAGATTCCTAAAGAGGTATGGAAAGGTCACAATTTTAATTATTCTACTATTAAAGTTTTTGGTTGTGAATCCTATGCTCTAATTCCAAAACATCGACGTTCTAAATTAGATCCAAAATAAAAAAGGCTTATCATTGTTGGATATGGTGATGGTATTAAGGGGTATAGGTTGTGCGATCCTACTTCCCAGAAGATCACCATTAACAGAGATGTAATATTTTATGAATAATCTCTCATCAAATGAGAGATAGATGTTCAAATGAAACAGGAAGAAGTACCTAAGTATCAACAGATTCAGTTTGAAACCAACTCAAATACAGATGAAAGTGAACATGAACAAGTTTTTGAAGATGTTCATGAAAAGTTTCCTATAGAGGAAGACATGGTTGATGATAACAATAAACATAATGTGGATAAGCCACAAACTTCCCTAAGGACATCTATGCAGGTCAAAAATCCTCCAAGAAGGTATGCTAATTTTGTTTCGTCGGTTTCTTTAAGTACTAATGATGATGAACCTTCATGCTCTCAGGAAGTTGTGAAGGGTTCTAACAGTGATAAATGGAAATAAGCAATGAAGGATGAAATGAATGCATTAGAGAGGAATGCCACATGGGACCTCATAGAACTTCCAAGAGACAAAAAAACTGTAGGTTGCAAGTGGGTCTACAAGCTGAAGTGCGAGAGGATGAGACTGGAAGCATTAGGAGAGGAGAGCTTTGTCATCCACGTCCATCCTTGAAATTTGACAGTGCAATGTTCGTTGGTAAACTAAGGAGTAATGGTCGCTTAACATTGTTAAAATATGCATGGGAAAAACTTACAGTGGGGAAGGTCGCCTAGAGTAGTGCCTTCGCACCAAGATGCACGCTCTTCTACAGAGAAGATGAAAATAGTAGAGATCGGGTCGGTAGCCCATACCTTTTGGTCCTTGGAGCATTAACCCTTGCATGTATCAATATATACCTTCCCTTCGTTGTCAGTAGATCCAGATAACACATGTATCTGTTGAGCGGTGGAGATCAACCTTGACAGTCATCCATTAATTAAGTTGGACGTTTTACATACCAAACCACTGCCACAAATTTAAGAATGTTTGTGAAAGGAATGGTTGAATTTAATCCTATCTTGAATTGTGTACGAAGGGTTTAGTAGTAGAAACCAAGGTCTAGACAAGTGTAGAGGCCAGTTAATCAGGAGCGTACACCTATATTTCATGAGATACTTTATGTCAACTACCATAGCTCGAGTTTTGTTCGAACTTTTAGTCTCAAGAATTTATCCCATACACACTCGATTTAATATTAAAACAATTTATATGTGTTTTTTATAGGGGTATTTCTAATAGCATAGTTTCGATAACCTTCCCCTTATGTTTATAATGGAAAATAGGGTTATCAAATAAAGAATCACCCATGACACAATGTAATTTGTATCATTCGGTTAATTGGTTACCCTAAGTTTTAAATCCAATGATCATCATCTTTGTTAGTAATGATAATTGATATCAACATAGAAAATAACAAATGATAAAGTTTGTTCGTCAATTCCTTACAAGGAAATAACAAGAAGTCTGTGATTATAGGGTTACTATGAATAGTACATAAACAAATAAAAATAAAAACGTATGATGGAAATTTTGGGTATGTGACAAAATGACAACCTTAAACAATTGGAAATAACTCTTGGTGTATTAGTACCATCCTCCACAACATGTTGCAGAGATACAATAGGAATATGAGGACTTGACTATTTTCATTTTGAATAAAGGAGTATGTTGGAATGGAAAGTTCTACTTTAAAGATTATATCGATACTATAAATACAATGTTTCGCTATATAGAGATGAAGGGAAATTACTTGCATTAGTAATAAGATAAATCAAATTACAAAAGTATTGTGGAGTACCAACACATATGCCTTTTGGAATAAGCAGTAAGAAATATGTGATTTCTCAAATAATAAATCTTTAAATGTATTATCAGACTTGGAATTTTAGACGAGAACAAAGTACTGAAGCCCTAACACTCTTGGATTGAATATAGAGCTAGGAGATAAGCAGTCCAAAAGGAACCCGACCACCTATTTGCGAGTAGAGTCTCATGGTATCTATAAGACATAGTCACAACATTTCATCAGAAATCGTACAATAGATCAAATTTAATGTAAACATAATTCAGAAAGGACAGGAATTGAAAAAATTTAGAGCATTTTCTAACCACTTATCTTTTAGGTTTTGAATTGGTTATTTCCTATGGAGGTATAAACTCTGCTAATGACAAGCGTATAGCAGCTTTTCATTTCTCTGTTGAGTATATCTTCCTCCTCATAAAAACTTGGATATTGATAAAATTATTGTTCATGATAACTGAGCTCATAGAAGGAATTCCGAATGTGGAGGAAGAGGGAAACCTGGAAAACCTGATTGGTTCACTCACATAGCCATGAGAGACCCATATTTAGTCTATCATAATAATTAAATATTAAATATTTCAGATAAAACAAGTACAAACGAAAAATAGAAGTCTCCTCCTTTTATTCTTGGTATCAAATGTTAGAGTATACCTGGTTGAAAAACTAAACATATACAATATCGATGATAAAAACAAAGGAAGAGAAAAATATATTAAATTAGTTTTTTAAAGACCCCTACACATAGAGCATACAATCCCTTCAAGATAGGGATAATCTTAGTTTTACATAGAGCTAATAGAACGTTATATGACTGTGAATGGAGTAAATTCTAGAAAACAAATAGTAAATAGAAAAATCATTTACTTAAATCCACAGAGAAACCTCAAGATGACACGCAACTGAAGGATACCTAACAGCTACAAAAAAGTATGGATGTGGTTTTCTTTATAATAAAGGAAAAATCTACCTAATCTTTACACAGATAAATCCTTTCTGTGTCACAAATTTAAGGGAAAGAATATTGACAACTGTCCAAAACAAAAAACGCATACACAGAGTAGATATTTGTCTCCTTGTCAAAAATAAATATCTTACCCGGCTAGAGTGTTGATGGATTGTCTATACAGAAGATGGGAATCCATTTATCGTGGACCACATTCTAGGTATATTCAAAGGATATTACAGTGAATTAAGACCCGAGAAACCAGAACTGAGTAGATATAGAGTAGAGACCCTAGAGAAAAAAATGATAATCTGTAAAACGTTTTTTCCTTCCGACCCCTTACCAAGGAGACCTCGAGCCCATAAATATTTGGTACCTTACTCTGAAAAAACTTACATCGAGTCACATCCCAGAATGGGTTTTCCATGTGAAGCCCATACGTAGCCCAATATTAGGGGACCAGACTGGGACTGTCCGAACAATATTTTAATGGGTGTGGCCATATGTTATATTCCCTAATCATCTCAACTTTCGATTTAAAGATATCAAGATAGGTTTAATCGATCTTTTTGGATTACCTGCTTTCTAAAGTAATATTGGTTTAATTTTAAATACTACCATGAGTAAAGTAATAATACCAAGCACTTGTCAACCCTCATGTGCATAAAGGTAAAAACAAAGGTTATATAAAATATCCAAGATCCCCTTGGGACGATCTGGGTGAAGTTCTAAATATTGGAGGAAAGTATTATAGGAATATTTATAATATATATGAATATATAACTCAACAAAATTTTCAATATTATTGGGAATGTTGAAGCTAAAGATCAAATGTTAATACAATAATCTTCGAAAGCTAAAGAAATTAGTCGTAAGGAAGAAAGAACCAACTTAATGATGAGAATTTTGTAGCTTAGGTTTTTTAGGACATATATAATTATGCATCGTCAAGATAAGAAGTGACGAAGAAGAGTTCTTGTAATGTACCTCTAATTACCATAATTTTTTTTTTATTTTGTTTAGTCTTTCTTTGTAGGCATAGACTCTAAATTCAAAACATATCTAGCTCAATCTTGCTACAACGGAGATTTAAACATTTATCCTTCTACATTGAAACTTACTAGAGTTATTTTATAAGTGATATTATAAACTTGACCTCCTCTTCGAATGACTCCTGGTAATCCTAACAGTATTTCATTATCCTAATCGCCTAGGCTACATTCTTCTCCCGGTCAAACTATACATATAAAATCATACCAAAGAATTTATACAACAACGTTGCCACACATGATCACGCAACAATTCATATACCTGTGCATATATATATCTATGGCCGAATAATTACACCACTATATAGCTAAGTAACATTCTATATGTATAATCATATTAATATCGAACTTATGGTGCCATAAAATTTTAATCAAAAGTCCTATATCCATATGATTAATTTCCAAGGTATTGCACCAGTGAGGCCAAATGTGAGAGGAGTATTAAGAAGGGCCCTTCATAAATGTTGGAGTGGAATCTATATTTTTCTTCGCGTTTGGGTGACAGTGAAATTAATGCACTCCCTTCCATCTACGTGGACATAGACAGCGTGAGTACCAGGCGTGGAGATGGTAGTTACAAATCCAGTTCATGCATCACCCCTTTTTGGAACAACCGACATCATGTTCGAGTAGCGAACTCTAATTAAACTTATAACCAGAGGAGGGGAATGCCTGTCAATTCCGTTTCGTGGATTTGGATGAGACTACCCTCGGATACGATGGAAGAGGTATAATGAACCTCATGCCATAGCATTTATGATGTGTTGGAAAGAGTCTCTTGGGATTATCACGAGTTAAAGGGTTCCCCAAAATCTCGCCACCTTGCCCTAACTGCACTACTGACTTAAAGACGCCATTAACCATCTGTAAACTAGAAAATGGGCTCTAGAACTATCAATTGCATTAGTCTTCCTTTTGAAAATTCGACTCTGTGTTGCTCCCTATAACCAATTACCGAGTCATTCCATCTTCTCTGTAACTATTCAATGTTGAAGTCGTGAGCTTGTTCTAGAAACAAGTGTATTGAACGGGTCTCTACCATTGGAACTCAGCATAATAAGGTAAGAGCTTCTGGTTAGTTACTCTTTTGGAATTATCTATATTGTAAAATCATTCCGGTTACTGGATCGTTCGATATGAAGGTTGCCCTACAGTCTGTAATTTGAATAGTGGAAAGGTAATACATTTCTTGATATCTCTGGTTTATTTACATTGGTTACAATCACTCCATTCTTTTTTGTTTACTATGTATGCCATCCTTCTTAGGTTTTCTCTTTTTTTTTTCTCTAAATGCTATCTCATTTATCTAAGGAAGGGTGGAGCTTCACGAAATAACCCCTTCCCGAAATGTACTAGGCGTCGTAAGAAAAACCCATTGCCTCCATCTTGGTCCCAACCGGTTGTTCGGTATTGAACCAAGGGTCTCTGTGACTCTGGCATGCTGAGATAACTCTTCGATACCAGTAAAGCATCCTTGACCTTTCTCACATAATGTTTCTCCTCTTTGTTAATCTTATGATTTGAACCAGTGGCCAGGGTTTCTGTAACCATCATTGAATTAAAAATATATTCCTTGTAAAAGTGGGTCTATAACTCAGCTAAAAAATTTCTCTTGTACCATGAGTTTTTATGACGTCTGTTCACATTATGTTTAACAGTTTTAATTTTAAAAGATAGTTTAATCTCGACAGTTAGATACGCTTGATGGTATGAAAGAAATTCTTAAGCATTAAAACACTCCATTAATATTCAACGTCTTTGTATGAATGGGCTTAGCACAGTTGCTCTCGCTATTTATCAATTATGTCTATGGTATAAGGATATTCACTATACTGTTTTAATTCATTATTTTTTTTTGAATTGATACGCAACTCTAATGATGGGCCCTATTTGATGCAAGGGTACCCATTAGTGAGCTACTGTCCATCCATCCTCATCCCTGAGCGACTGTCCAGCCGAAAAATCAATGGGGAAAGGTCATGAGAGCTGGGGTTGAAAGTTAAGTACAGACTGTACATGAGTTGTTAAATGAAAACAATTATCGTTCTGTTTCTGTTTCTTCAAGTTTTCTTTCAGTATGCCTTTCTAATCCTTGTAAGGTAAATTTTCTAGGTTTTTTTTCTACGTAATGCTCTTGGGTGTTCGTCCCCATACTTGCTCCAAAAGGAAAGTGAGTTCCCTTATGAACCCTTCTATATTTTCGAACAGTCATGGTTGCCAAAATTCTAGATTCGATTCCCTCATAATTCTGTCGAGTTTGGAAGAAGGGGACTTGGTCTCGGTGATTACAGTATAACTTTTGCAGAAATTTTCTTCTACAGAATTGTCCTGTTTGTTGGAGTAAAAGAAAGATTTGTTAACCAATTTCTATTTTGGGTCTCGTCATACCCTAAATTTTTAATACCAGGGTTATTTCCTTGAAGATGGGCCCTATTTTGAAATTCTAGAAGTTGGTTCGACTTATGCTAGATCTATAATACTAAAACTTTTATCTTTCTTCAACATTCCTTGTAATTATTTCCAATATGGTTTAAATATGTAATAGTGTTTAATTAGATTAAATATATGGACTGTGTAAAGTTCCAATTTTATGTTTTTTCTTTCAAAAGCATATATATATGTGTGTGTGTGTGTGTTTGTGTGTGTGTGTGTGTGTGTACTTTCCTCATTATTTAGGCCAAAGGGCTAGTAGGATTTTGAAAATCGCATGTTGTATACATAGAACTATAATTGCTTAATCTATACCGTTCAGGGCAATTTCTCTTGCATGCTCTCGAATAACTATTTTTGAATTTTACCTCTTCATTATCTTATAACAGAACAATGTTTTACTTATATTACTATGTTAAGTTATGAGGAATTTCTAGACTCTTCGCTTCAGTTATTTCTCATTTGAGATGTAGTTGATTTCTTATTGGTAGAGTTTGAATGTCTAAAATGAGGACATGATATCTGTATGCATGAGTTTTTCTACTACTGTCAATAAATCTTCTTTAATAAATCTATACACAGTGCTACCACATCTATATCTATGTGCATTACACACACACACACACACACACACACACACACACACACATAAGTCTACATGATTATATATACATACCTACTCAATCAGAATACTCATAGATGGATCTGTCTGATATTACTATTACAAATATAACATTTACCTATAGACGAATTTTATACCTTCAATTCACTTGCACATGGATAACTCTTCCTTCAATGTTAATGCAGGAGGTTTAATCCCAAAATTTCATCCTTGGCTATAAAACTTCATACAATGAACATATATTATCTATGGAATCCATCACAACTTAGTACAATTAGATACATTACAATAGGCAGATATAATCACTCACATAGTTACATTACAACGAATAGTCATTCACATCGTTGCATTACAACAAATAGTTATAATCATTCACACAAAGAAGGAAAGGTTTACATATCTGGAAGAGTTCATGGGAAGACAAAGGGAACAACCATGTTCCTCCCAACCGTAGGGGTAGCCAAAAATCACTTTTCTGATTCACCCCCTAGCCTAACCATGAATCCATGAGAGCGAACTTGGAAAAAAAAAATCCTCCTCAGCACTGTCTTTCAATTCCACCAGCTTCCTCTTGACTCACACACACTCAGTAGTGTTCATAACAGCAAGGGAAAGTAAAAAATCTCTTTTCCTAGCATACTTGGCAGCGTCCTACCTCCTCACATATGTTATTTATAAATTTGCCTAGGTCTTTTCCCTCCCTTGGGAATTTTCGTAGCTTTCTAAATACTTGATTTTTAGGGGCTCCCAATGGCCAAATCACTGATTTGGAACTTGTAACAATCATCCTAGAGGTAGTTCCAACATGTTCCCCACTCATGGAGTCATGGTCAGCTAAATTTAACATGGCTCTTCCATTTGTCCTCTTGCAATCAATATAAATATTATGTTTTCATACGAGTGTCATAGTCAAATAGTTAGTTGGGTCAAATTAGGTCTTTGCCCAATAGTCATAATAATTAATTACTATCATCAAATTCGAAATTCAGAATTTCCATAAATGGCAAAAAATTTCCAAATTCGAATTTACTAAAAACTAAATAAATTTCCAACAAATTTAAATTTCAAAAATATTTTTTTTTGGGGGGATGTCACATCCCTTCCCCCTTCAGTAAAACACTGTCCTCGGTGTTCGTTCCTTTCTTGGAATAGGATTGGATGATATTTCCGCAAATCTCCCTCCAATTCCCAAGTGGCCTCCTCAAGACTAAAGTGCTTCCATTTCACCTTTACCTGAGCAACGACTCTATTCTGAAGTGTTATTTCTTTCCAGTCCAGAATGTGTAGGGGTTCCACCTCGAACTTGCCTTTGGGTTCCACCTACACCAAGTTCCAATCAATCATATGCGTGGGCTCATGAATATACTTTTTCAACAAAGAAACATGAAATACATTATGAATTCTTAGATTAGCTGGAAGTGCCAGTTGGTATGCTACGGGTCCAATTCGAGCTAGTATATCAAAGGCCCCACAAAACCTAGGTTCTAGCTTAGCACAGTTTCCTAACTTCAACGAGATTATTCGGACTTTGACCTTCAAGTAAACATGGTCTCCTACTTGAAATTCCAAGTGTCTTCTTTTCTGATCTGCATAGCTCTTCTGTCTGTCATGTGCTTCTTCCAAGTTCTGTTGTACCTTTCTTACCATGTTCTCCATTTCTTGGAGCATCTCTAGGCCAACCATGAGTCTGTCATCCGAGTTATCCCAACTAATTGGAGTCATACACTTTATGTCGTACAGTACTTCGAAGAGACTCAACTTAGCCGAAGTTTGGTACCCACTGTTATATGCAAATTCTACCAAGTGGAGGTAGTCTTATCACTTGCTCGATTTTGTTCTTACGCACATGCAGAGAATATCCTCTATGATTTGGTTTGTCCTTTTTGTCTGTCCATCTGTTTGTGGATGATAACTCGTACTGAAATTCAAGTTAGTGTTTAGCCCTGCAAACAATTCCTTCCAAAAACTGGATGTAAATTTTACGTCTCTATCTGAAATCACCATTTTAGGAATACCAACCATGCAGTCTAAAAGTTGATTTCATGAATACTTCAACAATGTTTATAGCTTTATAAGTAGACTTTACAGGGATAAAGTGTGTAGAATTGCTGAGTTTATCGATTACCACCATGATAGAATCATTTTGTTTTCTGAGTTTTACGAAACCTGTTATAAATTCTAGCGATATGATCTTCCATTTCCATTCTAGTACTCGTAATGGCTGTAATAGGTCGGCCGGAGGCTGGTGTTTGACCTTAACCTATTGAGAATCTTGGCACCTAGCCAAGTAATTTGTTGTTTCATCCTTCATATTAGGATGATAAAATAGTTTTCTAAGTGAACTGTTACTGTTTTCTGGTACCTTGGATGGCCATAATACAGTTTCTTATGCAGTTCGTCCAAAACTGTTAATTTTAACTTTGTTGAATATGGTATGTAAATTATGTTTTTAAATCGTAATAGTCCCTTCTCGTCGATACTTAGATCTGATTTATCTAAGTTTGTGGTACTGCTTTATAATTCTGCCATTATCTTAGTGTAATTCTCGTCGTCAATACCTACCGTCCTTATTCTTTGTTCCAGATTACTTTCTGCCTTGCTGATATTTATCTCAAATATCCCATGGACTTTTCTGATTAAAGCGTGTGCTACTTTATTTTCCTTACCCTTAATATGTCTGACCTCGAAGTCAAATTCGCTCAAGAAGGCTAGCCATATTGTTTGTCTTGCATTAAGATCTGGTTGGCTAAATAGATATTTTACCCCGCTATTATCCGTCAATAGCAGAAATTTTCTGCTCATTATGTAGTGTTACCACATTTTTAGGGCTTGTTTTACCGCTGCCAATTCTAAGTCATGAGTGACATAATTTTGCTCGTGTTCTTTTAATTTATGAGACTCATAACAAATAACGTGTCATTCCTGAGTTAGGACACCACCTAGCCCTTCTTTACTTACATCAACACATACAGTGAAGTCTTTATTTGGGTCTGCTACCTTCAATATGGGTGCAGTTGTCAATAATTCCTTCAGCTTGTTAAAACTGTTTTGACACTTCTCTGACTAGTTGAACTTGGTCCCTTTCTTTTGTAATGACGTGATAGGGTAGGCTATCTTGGAAAACCCTTCTATAAATCTACGGTAATATCCGGTGATTCCCATGAATGACCGAATATCTACTACATCCTTAGGTACTGAACATTCCATAATGGCTTTTATCTTCTTTGGGTCTATGACAATGCCTTCTGCTGAAATTACATGCCCTAGATATTGTATCTCTTTTTGATAAAAGTCACACTTTTCAAATTTGGCGTATAGTTTGTGTTTCCTCAACATTTGTAGAACTATCCTTAAGTGTTCATCATGTTCTTCCTTTGTTTTTGAGTAAACTAGAATATCGTCGATAAACACTACCACGAACTTGTCTAAGTACTGACTGAAAATATTGTTCATCAGGCACATAAACGTGGTTGATGTGTTAGTGAGTCTGAAAGGTATGAATACGAATTCGTAGTGTCCATATCTTGTCTGGAACATTGTCTTTCTTATGTCCTCATCCTTTATCCTAACTTGATGATAATCAGATCATAAATCCAACTTTGAAAAGACCTTGGCCCCACCTACTTGATCAAACAGATCATTTATCCTTGGTAAGGGGTGTTTATTCTTAATAGTCATTTTATTCAGTTGTCTATAATAGATACATAGTCTTAGAGTATCGTCTTTCTTTTTCACAAAGAGGACTAGTGCCCCCCATGGTGAAACGCTCGGTCTGATATTCTCTTTGTCCAACAATTCTTGTAATTGTATGTTTAATTATGTCAGTTCTTGTAGACTCATTCGGTAAGGTGGTTTTGAGATAGGGGCTAAACTGGGTAGTAGGTCTATGGAGAAGTCTATTTCCCTTCTAGGGGGTAATTCTGGTATCTCATCCACAAACATGTCACTGAATTCACGTAGGACAACAAAGTCTTTTAACTTTTGCTTATTGTCTTTTCCTAATAGGTTTGTCACTTGGATGGCATAAACTTGACATCCCTTTCTCATACATTTCTTGAGTTGCATCGTTGAAACTTGTTTGACTGATATAGGTTTTTGTATACCTTGGGTTGTTCTAGTAGTGCCAACATCGTCTATATAGCTAAGTATCTTTGTATAATAGTCTAGTACTTCTTTGTGTTGTTCCAACCAATCCATCCCGATAATCATATCGTAAGATCCTAGTGGTAGGATGTTCAAATTAGTCTTTATATTTTGACCATCTAAGCTGAACTCAAAATCAGAAATAAAGTCAACTACTTTCCTTTTAATAGTTGTTGCTAGTTGTACAAGCCATGCTTTTGCATGCTTCAACTTCTTAAGTTTATTTGACTCTACTACATCAAGAGTAATATAACTTAACGTAGATCCAGGGTTAATTAAAACAAAAATTCAGGTGCTATTGATTTTACCTTTGATTTCTACCATCGAGGACTGGTGGTCAGCTTGTCGACCATCTATTGTTGCATTTATCTGATGTAGGCTTCTTCCCACATCTCCCACCATTGAGGCTTCCTACAAATTATGAACAATAGTTATGTTTGTTGAAACTAAACGTGGATAGTTCCTCCTTATATGAGGCTCTCCACATTCCCAACACTTAAGTGGCTCGCGGGAACTGCCCAAACTTATTCATTCCCAGGTTTACCCGTTTAGCGCTGCCTTGTGTATTCGGATGATTGGAATGAAAATCCTTTCTCGAAAAACGTTTTGCTGCATTCTGATAAGGAGTTGGCTGGTATCCCTTCTTCCATTGGTTCATTCAATATTTTTTCTTATCCTTCCAGTCTTTGGGAAACTCTACCCATTGTTTATACTAGTCATAACACTTTCGTGCTTTCCTGAATACTTCATTTAAGGATTTGGGGTTGTCAAACTCAATTCTGTCCCTGTAGGACTATGGTAGACAGCTTAAGAATCGCTAGATTTTTACCTTAGATTTTTACCTTAGTAGTTCCATAAATTTATTTATAAGGTTCTCCATCAACATCTATCCAAGTCGTAACTTGTAAAATTCTTTCATCTTCCTTTCATAATGCCTTTTAGAAAGGTATTGTTTCTTGAAAAACTTCTTAAAATCAGACCATTCCAACTGTTTCTCCTTTAGGACCTTGGCCAATTTCAGGTCTTGCCACCAAATTTCGGCCTCCCTTTCAGATTGTAGATGGCCATTCTGACCTTCATGTTGTTGGAATAGTTGTATATCTGGAAGTATTTTTTGATGTCCAACAACCATGCCTCAACTTCTTCTCCTGTCCTGGATTCTCCATCAAAGGTAGCTGGTTTAATCTTTTTAAATTCTCCTTCAAGGTGGTCTACTTGTTTTCTTTTTCTGTCTGGTTTAGTTTTGTCTTTAGCTGAAGGTGTTCCTTCAGATGAACTATTTCCTTTTTCTATTTCCAGCCCAGAGTTCTTGGAGGCTTTCTTACTGACCTCTTTGTCATGGTTATTTTCCTTTGGACTTTTCTTGGTCACTATACTATGCAACAAAACTTCATTTATCTCTTGTTGTTCCTGTTGTGCCTTCTTCAATTTTTCATTGTCGACTTTGAAAACCTGCAGTTCAACAATAAGATTCCTCATTGTTTCCAACACCTCCATGGGTGAGCTTCCATCACTGTTTTGTCTTGGATCTCCAGGAGGTCTTTGCTACGAATTTCCTTCCATCTTGTTTTTTGCATCCTCTTGAGCTGCCATAATTAACACAAAATAGAAATGGCTTTATGTTTGTAACCATAAGATTTATTAGTTTTACATAAATCGGAGTATATATAATAAGCAACTAATGTGGCCCTATTTAGCCCCAATATTGTAACTTTTTCTCTCATACCATATGTAATGTACCACTAATTACTGTAAAAAAAATTTAGTCTTTCTTTCTAGGCATAGACTCTAAATTCAAGACATATCTAGCACAATCTTGCTACAAGGGAGATTTAAACATTTCTCCTACATTGAAACTTACCACAATTATTTTATAAGTGATATTATAAACTTTACCTCCTCTTCGAATGACTCCTGGTAATCCTAATAGTATTTCATTATCATAATTTCCTAGGCTACATTCTTGTCCTGGTCAAACTATACATATATAATCATACCAAATAATTTATACAACAACTTTGCCACACATGATCACGCAACAATTCATATACCTGTTCATATATATATCTATGGCTAAATAATTGCACCACGATATAGCTAAGTAACATTCTATATGTATAATCATATTAATATCGACCTTATGGTGCAATAAAATTTTAAACAAAAGTCCTATATCCATATGATTTGTTTCAAAGGTATTCCGCCAGTCAGGCCAAACATGAGAGGAGTACTAAGAATGGCCCTTCATAAATGTTGCAGTGGAATCTAGATTTTTCTTCGGGTTTGGGAGACAGTGAAATTAATGCACTCCCTGCCATCTACATGGAGATAGACAGTGTGAGTGCCAAGCATGGAGATGGTAGTTACAAATCCATTTCTTGCATCACCCCTTTTTGTAACAACCAACATCCTACTCGAGTAGTGAACCCTAACTAAACTTATAACTAGAGGATGGGAATGCCTGTCAATTCTGTTTCGTGGATTTAGACGAGACTACCCTCAGATACGGTGGAGGAGGTATAATGACACTCCTTCCAGAGCATTTACAACATGTTGGAAGCAATCTCTTGGGATTATCATGAGTTAAAGGGTTCCCCAAAATCTTGCCACCTTGCCCTAAAGACGCCATTAACCATTAACTAAACTAGTAGATGGGCTCTAGAACTATCATTTGCATTAGTATTTCTTTCAAAAATTTGACTCTGTGTTGCTCCCTATAACCAATTACCAAGTCATCCCATTTTCTCTATAACTACTCAATGTTGAAGCTGTGAGCTTGTTCCGGGAACAGGCGTATTGGACGGGTCTCTACCATTCGAACTCTGCATAATAAGGTAAGAGCTTCTGGTTAGTGACTCTTTTTGAATTCTTTGTATTGTAAAATCATTTTGGTTACTGGGTCATTCGATATGAAGGTTTCCCTACAATATGTAATTTGAACAGTGGAAAGGTTATACATTTCTTGATATATCTAGTTTATTTACTTTTGTTACAGTGACTGCATTCTTTGTTGTTTACTATGTACGCCATCCTTCTTAGGTTTTCTCTTTTTTTTTTTGTGTAAATGATATCTCATTTATATAAGGAAGGGTGGAGATTCACGGAAGAACCCCTTCCCGAAATATACCAGGCATCATAAGAAAAACCCCTTGCCTCCATCGTGGTCCCAACCAGTTGTTCAATATTGAACCAAGGGTCTCTATGACTCTGGCATGCTGAGATAACTCTTTGATACCAGTAAAGCGTCCTTGATCTTTCTCAAATACTATTGGTCCTCTCTGTTAATATTATGATTCGAACCAGTGGCTAGGGATTCTGTAACCATCGTTGAATTAAAAATATATTCCCTATAAAAGTGGGTCTATACCTCAACTAACGAGTAGCTCTTGTACCGTGTGTTTTTATGACATCTGTGCACATTATGTTTAACAATTTTCTTTTTAAAATATAGTCTAATATCGGCAGTTAGATACACTTTCTAGTATGAAAGAAATTCTTAAGGATTAAAACACTCCATTAATATTCAATGTGTCTGTATGAAGGGGCTTAGCACAATTTCTCTCTCTATTTATCAATCATTTTTGTGGTATAAGGATATTCACTATAATGTTTTAATTCATTATTATTTTTTGAATTGATACACAACTCTAATGATGGGCCCTATTTGATGTGAGGGTACCCATCAATGAGCTACTATCCATCCATCCTCGGCCCTGGGTGACTATCCAGCAAGAAAATCAATGGGGAAAGGTCATGCAAGATAGGGTTGAAAGTTAAGTACAGACTATACATGAGGTGTTAAAGGAAAACAATTATCGTTATGTTTCTGTTTCTTCAAGTTTTCTTTAAGTATGCCTTTCTAATCCTTATAAGGTGAATTTTCCATGTTTTTCATCTACGCAGTGCTCTTGTGTATTCATCCCCATACTTGGTGCAAAAGGTAATCGAGTTCCCTTCTGAACCCTTCTTGATGTTTGAACAGTCATGGTTGCCAAAATTAAAGGGGGTCATCTAGATTCGATTCCCTCATACTTTCGTCGGGTTTGGAAGAAGGGGATTTGGTCTCGATGATTACAATATAACTTTTGCAGAAATTTTCTTCTACAGAATTGTCCTATTTGTTGGAGTAAAAGAAAGATTTGTTAACCGATTTCTGTTTCAGGTCTCATCATACCCTAAATTTTTAATACTAGGGTTATTTCCTTGAAGACAGGCCCTATTTTCAACCGCTAGATGTTGGTTCGACTTATGCTAGATCTATAATATTAAAACATTTATCTCTCTTCGGCATTCCTAGTAATTATTTCCAATATGGTTTAAATCTGTAATAACGTTTAATTACATTAAATATGTGGACTATGTAAAGTTTCAATTTTATGTTTTTTCTTTCAGAAGTATATATATATATATATATATATATATATATATATATATATATATATATATATATATATGTACTTTCCTCATTGTTTAGGCCAAAGGGTTGGTAGGATTTTGAAGATCACATGTTGTATACACAGAACTATAATTCCTTAATCTATACCATTCAGAGCAGTCTCGCCTGCATGCTCTCGAATAACTATTTTCGAATTTTACCTCTGCATTATCTTATAATAGAACAATGTCTTACTTATATTACTATAGTAAGTTATGAGGAATTTCCAAACTCTTCACTTCAGTTATTTCTCATTTAAGATGTAGTTGATTTCTTATTGGTAGAGTTTGAATGTCTAAAATCATGACAATATCTCTGTATGCATGAGTTTTTCTACCTCTGTCAATAAATCTTCTTTAATAAATCTATACACAGTGCTACCACATCTATATCTATGTGAATTATATATATAAGTCTACATGATTATATACACATACCTCAATCCAAATAATCGTATATGGATCTATCTGATATTACTATTACAAATATAACATTTACCTATAGACGAATTTTATACCTTCAATTCACTTCCACATGGATAACTCTGCCTTCAATTTTAATGCAGGAGGTTTAATCCCATAATTTCATCCTTGGCTATAAAACTTCATACAATGAACATATATTATCTATGGAAGCCATCACAACTTAGTACAATTAGATACATTACATCAGGTAGATATAATCACTCACATAGTTACATTACAACAAATAGTCATTCATGCCGTTGCATTACAGCAAATAGTTATAATCATTCACACAGAGAAGGAAAGGTTTACATATCTGGAATAGTTCGTGGGAAGAAAAAGGGAACAACCACGTTCCTCCCAACCATAGAATAGGGCAGCCAAAAATCACTTGTCCGATCCACGCCCTAGCCTGACCATGAATCCATGAGGGCGAACTTGGAAAAAAAACTCCTCCTCAGCATTGTCTTTCAATTCCACCAGCTTCTTCTTGCCTCACACTGACTCAGTAGTGTTCATAACAGCAAAGGAAAGTCAAAAATCTCTTTTCCCATCATACTTGGCAGCATCATGCCTCCTCACATATGCTATTTATCAATTTGCCTAGGTGTTTTCCCTCCATTGAGAATTTTCGCAGCTTTCTAAATCCCTGATTTTCAGGGGCTGCCATTGGCCAAATCACTGATTTTCCACTTGTAACAATCAGCCTAGAGGTAGTTCCAACATGTTCGCCACTCATGGAGTCATGGTCAACTAAATTTAACATGGTTGTTCCATTTGTCCTCCTGCAATCAATATAAAATATTTTGTTTTCATACAAGTGTCATAGTCAAATATTTAGTTGGGTCAAATCAGGTATTTGCCCAACCGTCATAATAGTTAATTACAATCATCAAATTCGAAATTCGGAATTGCCATAAATGGAAAAAAATTTCCAAATTCGAATTTACTAAAAATGGAATAAATTTCCAACAAATTTAAATTTCCAAAATAATTTTTTTTTTTGGGATGTCACAGTTCCTTATTTATAAACTAACAAATTATTTTTTTTTTGTATGGAATTTTGGTTTTGTTGCATTGATAATTTGCAAGGTCTGAAACTTGGTAAAGAATTCTTATAGGGGGATTTAAATCGATAATGAGTATATTGTTGTAACGGTGTGACATCCCCTTCTTTGTGTCTACACCCGAAACAACAGTGCAATTTTTTTTTTGAAAAACAAGACAACAATGACGATTACAGCTAGACGACCCAACTGATGGTGAGCACCACGCCCGCAGAATAGGCAACAAAAACTATGACCCTACAATTTGGCACAAGGGCAATGGGTCGAAACAAGCAAGGACAACATTTTAGGCACCGGGAGGAAAGATGAGATAGTTTAAGTTCAAATCAAAAGGAACCGATGAAGAAAGTGAGGGGACACATCCAAAAAGGGGCTTCTTAATGTAGAAACACATGAGAAGGATTCCATCAGCAATGCATAGCCCTTAAGGACACTCTCCTAGTAATCAAAAACTATGTAGATATAGTTAGTTCCTACTTTTAGCCTTCGATATACATGCATGTCAATTGTTGTTTAATGAAAGTTGGAGTGTTGTATCTGCAAGGATGTTTTCAGTTGCTAACACATAACTGCATGGTTTATTACTTTAGAAAAAGTGAAGGGAATAATAATCTTAGGTGGAACAATGAGTTATGAAACACAAACTCACATTTGATATGGATAAATACGACTAGAGTAGCATAATTTAAACACAAATCTTCTTTTGCAAAGAACGCCTTCTTCGATGTTGTGCAAAAGCTTACAGGAGGAATTGGCTTCGTCAATGTAGTGGTAAGGATACGTATATCTAAATCTTCACCTCCCCAACATTTGTGCTCTTCCTCTCCCTTTTCTTTTGTTGGAAACATTGTGATTTCTTGTTCCCTTGTCCTTCATATTCTTATTCCCTTTTAATCATGATGTTTAATAATTTGTTGACTATCTAGTTCTTGAACTCCATTGTAAACCCCTTAACCTTCAAAATAAGAATTGAAAGAAAATTATCCCTCATACTCTGTACAAATAAGACATTGTCAAAATATAAAGAATTACTTGACTAGATTTGAATGGGGACAATACAAACTCCTTCTATTTAATACCTATCATCACCACCAACTTGAACCTGTACTCATGTGTATGGTTTCTAATATATTTTAAAGATTTATGAATATGAATTTGAATATGCAATCTTAAATAAAATATATTTTTAAAAATATTTTGAAAACAAAATTATACTTAAATGAAAATATAAAATAAAAACAATTGACATCCAAAAATAGACGTGTGTTTTCATAATATAAAAACAATCGAATTGATAGGTTCTCAATTCAATAAGGAAGATGGATAAAATAACTGCTTTTCAATCATCACAACTTAAAATTTACTTTGAACATAATAAAGCTTATGGCAAAAGTTTTAAACCAATGACATAAGGACATTATCACATGCACCCTACGAACTCAGACGCTACATAGGTGCATCCTATAGTTGGTATTAAAAAGGCAGCAGTAAATAAAAGCTCATGCACCATACGTAGCCAATCTCTGCCACAGATAGCACCATCAATTAAGCCATACAAATTTACAGGCACAAACTCCCTGCCCGAGAAAAATAAGAAGGTTGTTGGCCATGGAGGTTCATCAACAGACGGAGGTAGCTCGTGAGGGAGTGAGAAAGACGCGGAGATAAGGCAAGTCACCCAACAATTAAAAAAAAATCGAAAGCAGACATCACAAGCCTGGAAATTTGCCAGTTATACACTAGCCATGAATTCAGTCTCTAAGAATGGCAATGCAGTCCCGGACAATGGGGAAAACGCAGTCCCGGACAATGACCAAATGCAGTCTTAAAAGCAACATTTCCAGTCTAAAGAAAAGGGGTAAAATGATAGAGCTACGAAGGGCAAGGCACAATCACACCAGTGGCCAAACGTAGTCTTAATAAAACAAAACTTGGCCATCAAATTCTTGAATTGCAGGGTTAAATAACACATTTTTTTTCCATAGCCAGGATGCCAATATAAAAAACGCACAGGGATAATTAAACGTTTTTCGAATGCCAGGATGTCGAATAGATAACAAAAAACACTGTCGAATAGATAAAAAAGCAGACAGGGAATTTAGAACGTTTTTTGAATGCCAGGATGCCGAATAGATAAAGAAAAATGCTGCCAAATAGATAAAAACAAAGACAGGGAATTTCAAACATTTTTTAAATGCCAGGATGCCGAATAGATTAAAAAAACCACACCAAAAGGGGAATTACATTGCTGGCAATAATATAAAAGCAATTCGTTGTACAACATCCCAGGAAATAAAGGAGTAAAACGACTATCTAAAAGATGCAAAGAGAAGACAGACCGGAATTTAATTATTCGTCCACTGGCAGGATACCAATATGTAAAAATTACAGTGTGAGATTTAATCTTTTCATTTTCAGGAAATCAATAAAAATCACAGCCTAAAATTAAATTCTTTGCCTTACCAGGATACCAATATATAAAAATGCAGAGTGAGATTTAATCTTTTCATTTTTAGGGTATCAATAAAAAATTGCAAGCTAAAATTAAATTCTTACAATACCAGGATAACAATCCAACGCAGCCAATAGTAAGGGAACGCAAGGGGCCATTGGGATAAGTCATTGAAATGATCACAGGGACAACCAACACAGACTCAAGAATTCCCTACGCAGGGTTCGTTGCCAGATGGTGGAATCAACAATCAGCTAGGGACAAACATCAAGGGTAGATGGTTAACAGGTTCGTCATTCGTTCATCATCCTCTCACAAAAAAGCAGAGCGTTGAGATCCATAGGTCTTTTAACGCTAAGGCGATGACTATAGATCAGGCTCCTGACTCACTGCTCAGGCGAGGATTAAGGAGCTAAGGATGAAAGTAAAACAACCATTAAGAACACATCAATCATAGCCATGTGGTCAAGATATGTGAGAAAACAAAGGCCATAGGAGACAACAACCATTGAGCTAGGATAAGAAAAGTTTCATCCATCTTTTAAAAACATCAGTTTACTTATCCATTAAATAAGCATAATCAAGCATAAGTCGTAATATATTCTACCATACAAAATGAAAAGAGCGTACCATTGCTTGATTGCCTGCTCTAAATGACGTCTGTGCGCTCCGTGCAACACCCGTTGGATGACCAACGAGACTTCACCAGTACCTCCCAGCCAACGCTAGGGGTACTCTTCTTCCCCATTAGCCCCTTGAGATGCAAAGGGGCCACACACACTATCTAGAGATTTTGACTAGCTCCCAGCTTGCCTCACAAGGCCGAGCTACTACTCCTCTCCGAGCTGGGTGTCCCAACTCCCACAAGTAAATCAGTCAAGTAGATATTTCTGCAGTGTAACATTACACAAACAGAAGATGGTCCTTCATCCTTCTCCCTCTTTCATTATATACAGTTTCAAACTTCCTTTCTTTCCTATTTTCTCATTTAATTAAAGTTTTAAAAATAAATTCCTAAAAATTATTCTCCGTACAAGTGTCCCCCATCCCCTACATTCCTCCATAAATTAATTTCTTTAATTAAGTAATTATCTTTATTTCCCTCACCCACCTAGAGTTACTCCTAGAATCACTCCTAGGTTTCCCCAAATTCTCTTACAAGTTTTAATAGCTTTCTCTTTTATTAAAATGCTAGTTCAGTTTAAATTAGAAAGTTCTTAAATGGTAGATTCTTTATTAAGTTCGACTTTCCACTTTTTCCCTTAAGTTCCCCTTTTTCTTTTTTTATGTTACCTATTTTCTTAGTTTCCTAAAAAAAATTATTTTCCCTCTTTCCCCTTTTTACTTAGAACTCATAAAGGCAGGTGTGGAATTTAACCCCTTTTCCCTTTTATCATTAAATTAGTATATTTTAAATTATCAAAAGATACAACAATTAATTCCCTCTTTACATTTTATATCCACGGATTTTATTTTTTTATGAATAAATTAAATTTCTTACTCCCTTCATGTTACAAGATTTAACGAAGATCAAAATTATTATTTAAGTTGTTTTTATTATTATTATTTTATAGAAGACAAAATTTTACATCTAGCGTAATTTAAACTTAGGCCTTAAATTTCGTATTGGGCGACATTTAATTAGGAAAATTGTTTTAAAAATTATTTAACATGCTATTCATTTTAGAGCCATCTAGGTTCATCCCTCTATCATCAACAATGCGACGTGCCCTTAAGGATGCACTAGGTGCTCCAAGGGTGCCACTCGCCTCATATGTTCCTTTGCGCGATGTGCCCTTCAGGACGCACTACGTGCTCCAAGGGTGCCACTTGCCCCTTTCCATTTTTCTTGCCCGACGTGCCCTTCAGGACACACCACGTGCTCCAAGGGTGCCACTCACCTCTTGAATGACTTGGTAGATATCAATACTGTGCTAGGTGAACTTGTGGGAGACTAAGGGCCTCTAAGGAATAAGGCCCCCACCTTATTGCGTGCCCGTTAGAATCATCGTGAGTGACTATCGCAGTCTGCCCTCACGACATCATGGGTCCTCTCGAAATAGGTAATCGTTAATTTACAGTTCGAGCCACGACGAGAGTGCTAGTAGGCTATGGCAGGGATGTTGTCCACACCTCTCCCTCAACATCTCTGTTAGTCGTGCATGACCATTTTACTCCATATGTGAGTCTAGTCGACAAGCTATCGTTAGCTTGCATCATCAACAAATCATGTCAGAATGTATCCATATCATATCATCTAATCAGATGCGCTAATATCATAGCAAAAACAATCAAACCCCAATGGTACATTCATTGACTCGATCCGGAGTCCAAGGGGTTCCATCGATGCCTCTTCATCCTCGAGGTCCAAAATCCTACACACTCAATGCAACCGAGTCAACAGCACCTGTCTATGTCAATGTAGTAAAACAACATGTCATCAACCCATAATGCCTCATAATCAAAATCAAAATTTTTAATAGCATAATAATCCAGATCAATTGCGATCAAGTGTCCTAGAAGAATAAGTTTGCTCAGTGCGCCAGAGCGGGATGTTACATACACCCCCTCTTGGTCTAAACTTCATCCCGAAGTTTCACAGTATACATGCTGAAATAAAGTGTATCATAGTATAATATGTCTATCTATCAAATAAAATGCAAACTACTGGTGCATATCATATGCGTCCTATCAGGTCGTCGAGTGCGGACTATAATTATCCCACTGGACGCCGACCTGATCTACCGTTTGACATCGTAGCTGTCGAATGCGATGATCCAAGATGTGGACTGGCTCAGCCGTGAGCACACTCTCATCTAACACCACAAGGTGCTCAAGTCAAACATGTGTAGGATCACTAATCATAAAGTCTCAGAGAGATACATGAGAAACATCGTGCACACACCTCAAGGAATCAGGCAAGGCTAGTCGATAGGCCACGACCCCCTTTCTCTCCACAATCTCGAAAGGTCCCATGAACCTAGGAGAGAGTTTATCTCCCTTCCCAAACTTGATCTAACTCTTATGCAATTTAACCCGTAAGAAGACTCGATCGCCAACCTCGTAACTACGGTCGACACGGTGTGCATCGACATAACTCTTCTGTCAATCTTGCACTTCTTTAACCCTTGTCTTATTGTTTGCATTATCTCTTCCATTTCTTGGATTGATTCTGGTCCCACCAGGACCCAATCCTCAAGTCGATCCCAACTCAAAGGCATCTGACATGGTCACCCATAAAGAAACTCAAAAGGCACCATCTTAATGGTTCTCTAGCAACTGTTGTGGTAAGTGAAATCCACTAATGGAAAGAATTTTTCCCAATGCTTTTGTTGGTCCATCACGTACATGTGCAACAAGTACTCCAATGTTTGGTTTGTTCATTCAGTCTACTCGTCAGTCTTCGGGTGAGATGCAATACTAAAGTTAATTTGGGTTCCCAAGGTCTCTTGGAAACTCATCCAAAATCATCCAATAAACATCGATCCTTGATCAGACATAATCCTCTTAGGCACGTCATGCAACCTCACAATCTCACTGATGAAAACTCTAGCCATGTCAGGTGCTTGATACTTCGTATGCATAGGAATAAAGTGAGCACTCTTCGTCAGAGTGTGTATTACTACAAAGGTCGAGTCATCTCTCCTTCCTATCAGTGGAAATCCAACAATAAAATCCATCGAAATAACCTCCCATTTCGATTCCAGAATAACGTGTGGTTGTAGTAATCCTGTTGGGTGTCTATGTTCAGCCTTTCCCAGCTGACATTCTAGACATCTTGCCACATAGACATCTTACCACATAGTTGACTATGTTTTCTTTCATTCTTTTCCAGAAGAATAAGGGTTTAAGGTATGCCCTCCTCTTTGTGACACTCAGGTGAGCCATGTAAACTTCTCTATGAGCCTCGCTCAGGATCAACATCCTCAACTTGTCATTCAGTGGTATGTACATCCGATTTTTAAACTTCAATAATCCATCTCTATCAAATGAAAATCCTTCAAATCGTGTTACCATCATTGTGTTTTGTCCGAAAAAACCATCGACCTCTTTATACCAGTCATCATCACACTGTAAAGTTAGAATCCTTTCATGCATATTTGTTTGAAGAGGCAACACTGAAAAGATGCATGGAATCTGACTCAATGCATATGCCACTCAGTTCACTATTCCCTTTATGTAAGTAATCTCAAAGTTGTACTCGCTAAGCAATTCTGACCAACATCATTGTCGCGCGTTCAGGTCGCTTTGCATAAAGATGTGTTGTAGTCCATAATGGTCAGTCTTTAGTTCAAATTTTCATCCAAAAGGTAGTGTCTCCAAACCTTCAAGGCATATACGATGGCTAACAACTCCAAATCGTGTTTCACGTAGTTCTCCTCATGCCTTCTCATTTTCCTCGAAATAAAAGCGACCACTCATCTGTCTTGCATCAAGACACCACCTAAGCCTTCCTTGGATGTGTTAGTGCATACCAAGAAGTCTGCGTCCATGTCAGGGACCTTTAGTATCAATGTTCTTGTCAACAACTCCTTGAGACTCTGAAATACTTCCGCGCATTTCTTGGTCCAAACAAACTTCTTGTTTTTCTTTCGTAATTCCGTGATCGAATTTTCTATCTTCGAAAATCCCTCGATGAACCGTCGATAGTATCCCGCTAAATCCATGAAGCTATGCACTTCTGGGACATTTTTCGATGCATGCCATTCCATGATAGCCTCGACCTTCACTAGATCCACGACAATGCCTTTGTCGGAGATGACATGCCCTAAGTAGTGAATCTTTTATTGATAAAATGAGCATTTGTACAACTTCCCATACAATTTGTGCTCTCGGAGACACTGTAGTACCAATCACAAGTGCTCATCATGCCCCTCTGTTGTTTGAGAGTAAATCAAAATATCGTCAATGAATACTTGGACGAACTTGTCCCAGTACTCGTGGAACACTCCATTCATCAAACTCATAAATACCCCTGGGGCGTTCATCAGTCCAAATGGTAAAACAATAAACTCGTAATGTCCAAACCTCGTCTTAAAGGCTGTCTTAGGGACGTCATCTTCCTTAATCCGTAATTGGTGGTATCCATATTGCAAGTCAATCTTCAAGAACACCATCGTGCCCTTCATTTGATCGAACAGATCATCAATCCTCAGCAACAGATACTGATTTTTTATCATTGCCTTGTTCAATTGATGCTATTCGATGCAAAGCCTCCATGACCCATCCTTCTTTCGTATGAAAATAACAGGTGCACCCCAGGGTGACACACTTGGACATATCAGTCCGAGGTCCAACAACTCCTTCAGTTGCATTTTCAACTCTTGTAACTCTGGTGTTGACATCTCATAAGGCATTTTTGCTATTGGTTTAGTCCCTGATTTTAGGTCTATGGTAAACTCCAATTCCCTTTCTGGCGGCATCTCAGGTAACTCCTCTAGAAATACGTCCACAAACTCTCTCACCACCGGAAGGTGTTCTAATCCTACGCTACTCCCTTCTAGTTTAACGCAAGGATCGCATAAAGCTTGCACCTATTGTGCATGCTCTTCCATAGCTACAAGTAAGAGATGAACCTCGGAGAAACTCCCTAGTTTCATCCTACAATCACACGTCTCTTCCCCTCATCAACGACCAAGCTCAACCGTTTCATCTTACAGTTGAGTATCGCGTCATGCGATTCCAACCAGTCCATTCCAATCATGATGTCATAAGATCCTAAGATCATGACGTACAGGTTGGCCTTGGTGAAAAACTCTCTGAGGTTAAGTCTACAGCATGTAACCTTTCCTCCAACCCTTTGTTTGAATCCCAAAGCCATCTCTGCAAAGCTAAACTCATTTGGTTCGATTTTCTTTACTTTAATCCTTTTAACGTTGCACTAGAATGAAAACTCTCGGTAGCACCGGGATCAATCAAATATTAAGTGTCTGGTCAACGACAGTACCTGAGGTATTGAGCACAGTCGACTGGTGCTCTTCCTGGCAATTATTCCTCGCAACATGAATTTGATGGGCCTCCCCCATATCTCCCACGATAGTGGGTTCGGTTGATCTAGATGCTCTAGTCCTCTCCACAGGGAAGTCTCAATGATAGTGTGGCTCCCCACACATCCAAAACCCTTTCTTCGGTCCATTAATCCTTGAACCCAAAGTAGAAGTTGAATTCCAATGCTAAGGCCAAGACAAACTTGTCGACCTTAAGTTTCTCGGTAAGGGTGTGGAGCATACCAAAGTAGCTCCAAAATCATGCCTCGTACTCTAGTATCGTATGACCGCCTCCTCGCAAGGAGTCGGACTTGTTGAGGTAATGCTCAATGAATTCCTCAGAAGGACACCTCTTCTGGAACCGTTCCTGGAATAGTTCCCATGACATGGCATCAACGGCCAGGTTCAAAGTGGCAAGAGCATCTTCCGCCATAAAAGAGTGTTCCCCTTCAGTTGAAAGACCACCTTGCAGTCCTTCATGCTGGAGGTCATAATCACAAAGCGTGAAGCATAACACCTTTCTCTAAAACTGTGCGTCAATGACATATCCATCCACGACACTCGAGGACTCAAGAACTCAACTCTCTCAAGTTATCGATGGATTCTAACGGTACTAGCTAGGGAATGTTGTGGACCCTCAGGGGTACAGGTGCCCTGGCTTCAACTCAGCACCGATGGTGAATCAAGGCCCTTCGAAATTACCTGGAAGGGCCTTGTCAGACCTTCATCGTCCCTTAAAACAAGAGAATCCATTCCAAGGACTTTCTCTTCCCCCCTTGGGGATTCGACTCTTAGGGTGCGGGAACTTTTGGAGGCATCACACCTCCTTCCATGACACCACGTCATGAACCTCTGAGGTGTCCTCTAAATGCGAACCTGCAAGGCCACACTAAGGTTTTCAATTAATGCAAGTGTTAAAACTCACAGGTTATAGTAGTGGAAAGACTGGTAATCCAGAGTCGTAGGGTTGAACCCGCTCTGATACCATATGTGACATCCCCTTCTTTGTGTCTACACCCGAAACAACAATGCAATTTTTTTTTGAAAAAAAGAACAACAACGACGATTAGAGCTAGATGACTTAGCTGACGGCGGGCACAACGCCTACAGAACAGTCAACAACAACTATGACACTACAATTTGGCACAAGGGCAATGGGTTGAAACAAGCAAGGACAACATTTTAGGCACCAGGAGGAAAGATGAGATAGTTTCAGTTCAAATCAAAAGGAACCGATGAAGAAAGTAAGGGGACACATCCAAAAAGGGGCATCTTAATGTAGAAACACATGAAAAGGATTCCATCAGTAATGCATATCCCTTAAGGACACTCTCCTAGTTATCAAAAACTATGTAGATATAGCTAGTTCCTACTTTTAGCCTTCAATATACATGCATGTCAATCATTGTTTAATGAAAGTTGGAGTGTTATATCTGCAAGGATGTTTTCAGTTGCTAACACCTAATACATGGTTTATTACTTTAGAAAAAGTGAAGGGAATAATAATCTTAGGTGGAACAATGAGTTAAGAAACATAAGGACTATTTTGATATGAGTTTAGGCATACAAGTGGGCATAATAAGTTTACATGAAACAATGAGTTATGAAACACAAACTCACATTTGATATGGATAAATATGATTAGAGTAACATAATTTAAACAAAAATCTTCTGTTGCAAAGAATGCCTTCTCCTACATTGTGCAAAAGCTTACAGGAGGAATTGGCTTCGTCAATGTAGTGGTAAGGATACTTATATCTAAATCTTCACCTCCCCAACATTTGTTCTCTTCCTCTCCCTTTTATTTTGTTGGAAACATTGTGAGTTCTTGTTCCTTTGTCCTTCATATTCTTATTCTCTTTTAATCATGTTGTTTAATAATTTGTTGACTACCTAGTTCTTGAACTCCATTGTAAATCCCTTAACCTCCAAAATAAGAATTGAAAGAAAATTATCCCTCATACTCTGTACAAATGAGACATTGTCAAAATATAAAGAATTACTTCAATAGAGTTGAATGGGGTCAATACAAAGTCCTCCTATTCCGTACCTATCATCACCACCAACTTGAACCTGTACTCATGTGTTGGTTTCTAATATATTTTAAAGATTTATGAATTTGAATATGCAATCTTAAATAAAATATATTTTTAAAAATATTTTGAAATCAAAATTATACTTAAATGAAAATATAAAATAAAAACAATTGAAATCCAAAAATAGATAAGTTTTTTCATAATATAAAAAAAATAGATAAGTTTTTGTCAATTCAATAAGGAAGATGGATAAAATAACCGCTTTTCAATCCTCACAACTTAAAATTTACTTTGAATGTAATAAAGCTTATGGAAAAAGTTTTAAACCAACGACATAAGGACGTTATCACGTTGGTAATAAAAACGCAGCAGTAAATAAAAGCCCGTGCACCATATGCAACCAATCTCTGCCATAGATAGCGCCATCAATTACGCCATACGAATTTACAGGTACAAACTCGTTGCCCACGAAAAATAAGAAGACTGTTGGCGATGGGGGTTCATCAACAGACGGAGGTAGCTCGTGAGGGAGTGAGGAAGACACAGAGATAAGGCAAGTCGCCCAGCAATTAAAAAAAAATCGAAAGCATGTTGGATAATAATGTAGAAATACTATTAATAGAACTAGACGAACCGCGTGTCATCAGAGTTTGTTATCAGATCCGTTTCTTTAGGATTCGGTTACATCCAGAATAAACTATAAATGTAAGTCATTCATCATCAATAGAATCGAACAGTGAGTTTAATTTCTTTGCGTTTTGCTGTGTAAACGTTTTGCTTCCTTGACGTTTACTAGAACCAAGCATATTGAAATTCAACACCATTTTGTAAGAGAAAAGATACAATCAAAAGAAATTGACTTGATCTATTGTAATACCACTGATAATGTGGCTGACATCTTTACCAAGCCTCTTGGAAAGATGAACTTTGAAGAATGCAGGAAACAGTTAGGTGTGGTAGAAAATCCATTTCTACCACAGTTAGGTGTGACGTTTGCTTCCTTGACATCACAAGCCTGGAAATTTGCCAGTTATACACCAGCCACGAATTCAGTCTCTAAGAATGGCAACGCCCAGTGAATAACAAGGGCAAAACGCAGTCCCGACCAGTGACCAAATGCAGTCTTAAAAGCAACGTTTCCAGTCTAAAAAAAAGGGGTAAAATGATAGAGCTACGAAGGGCAAGGCGCAGTCACAGCAGTGGCCAAACGTAGTGTTAATAAAACAAAACTTGGCCATCAAATTCATGAATTGCAGGGTTAAATAACACGTTTTTTTTTTCCATAGCCAGGATGCCAATATAAAAAACGCACAGGGGTAATTAAACGCTTTTCGAATGCCAGGATGTCGAAGAGATAAAAAAAAACGTTGTCGAATAGATAAAAATGCAGACAGGGAATTTAAAACGTTTTTCGAATGCCAGGATGTCGAATAGATAAGAAAAAATGTTGTCGAATAGATAAAAATGCAGACAGGGAATTTAAAAGTTTTTTCAAATGCCAGGATGCCGAATAGATAAAAAAAACCGCACCAAAAGAGGAATTACATTGCTGGAAATAATATAAAAGCAATTCAATGTACAACATCCCAGGAAATAAAGGTGTAAAACGAATATCTGTAAGATGCAAAGAGAAGACAGACCAGAATTTAATAGTTCGTCCAGTGCTAGGATACCAATATGTAAAAATTGCAGTGTGAGCTTTAATCTTTTCATTTTGAGGAAATAAAAAAAAATAGCAGGCTAAAATCAAATTCTTTGCCTTACCAGGATACCAATATATAAAAATGCAGAGTGAGATTTAATCTTCTCATTTTCAGGGTATCAATAAAAAGTTGCAGGCTAAAATTAAATTCTTACAATAACACGATAACAATCCAATGTAGCCAATAGTAAGGGAACGCAAGGGGCCATTGGGATAAGTCATTGAACTGATCGTAGGGACAACCAACACGGACTCAAGAATTCCATATGCAGGGGTTGTTTCCAGATGGCGGAATCAACAATCAGCCAGGGACAAACATCAAGGGTAGACGGTTAACAGGTTCATCCTTCCCTCATCACCCTCGCATAGAAAAGCAGGGCATTGAGATCCATAGGTCTTTTAACGCTAACGCGACAACCGTAGATCAGGCTCTTGGCTGACTGCTTAGGCGAGGACTGAGGAGCTAAGGACGAAAGACAAACAACCATTAAGGACACATCAATCACAGCCAGGTGGTCAAGACATGCGGGAAAACAAAGGCCATAGGAGACAACAACCATTGAGCTAGGCTAAGAAAAGTTTCATCCATCTTTTAAAAACATCAGTTTACTTTTCCATTAAATAAGCATAACCAAGCATAAGTCCTAATATATTCTACCATACAAAATGAAAAGAGCATACCATTGCCTGATCGCCCGCTCTGAATGACGTCCGCACGCTCCGTGCAACACCCGCTTGCCCACCAATGAGACTTCACCGGTACCTCCCAGCCAACGCTAGGGGTACTCTTCTTCCCCCTTAGCTCCCCGAGTCGTAAAGGGGCCACACACACTATCCAGAGATTTCCACTAGCTCCCAGCTCGCCTCGCAAGGCCGAGCCACTACTTCTCTCCGAGCTGGGTGTCCCAACTCTCACAAGTAAATCAGTTAAGTAGATATTTTTGCAGCGTAACATTACACAAACAAAATATGGTCCTTCATCCTTCTCCCTCCTTCATTATATAGAGTTTCAAACTTCCTTTCTTTCATATTTTCTGATTTAATTAAAGTTTTAAAAATAAATTCCTAAAAAAAATTCTCCGTACAAGTGTCCCCCATCCCCTACACTCCATAAAATAATTTATTTAATTAAGTAATTATCTTTATTTCCCTCACCCACCTAGAGTTACTCCTAGAATCATTCCTAGGTGTCCCCAAATTCTCTTACAAGTTTTAATAGCTTTCCCTTTTATTAAAATGCTAGTTCAGTTTAAATTAGAAAGTTCTTAAATTGTAGATTCTTTACTAAGTTTGACTTTCTGCTTTTTCCCCTAAGTTCCCCTTTTTTCCTTTTATGTTACCTCTTTTCCTAGTTTCCTAAAAAAAATTATTTTCCCTCTTTCCCCTTTT